>VOPJ01003776.1:0-131260 GCA_014673585.1 Semibalanus balanoides
TCCTTGAGTATGTGTGTGAATATATATAAGTAGGTATTTTAATTGCAATATCAGTCAGCCACAAGAAGGTCAGTGGCAGTTGGTCCGACCCTGCAGTATGGACCAAGTATGGACGTATGTAGAGTATGATATGGCTTAAGACAAGACCACTTAAGGAATAGTTGACTATGTGGCATAGGGCAATATGTTTTACCATTTTCTCTGTGAGGATTTTGAGGTAGAGGAATATTTAAATGCCAATTTGAACACAGAAACTTGCTTACCTTGTAAAGGAGACCCGGCAGAGCAAATTCTTGATATCGTAACGTAAACTGTTGACCTTGTTTTGAAGCGATAATCGTAACTATTCCCTTGTAAAACATATTGGCTTCACGGCAAGCAAAACTGTAGGTAATAGCTCATTGCCTGCTTTAAGTAGATTCTCGTCCTTCTGTGCTTGATATGTTAAGTTTAAGTTTGAGCTTCTAGGCCTCCGTCCACCACGGCTGTTCACGATCGAGTTTTAGAAAAGTCTCGACGCTGACCTCTGGCCTCACTCGACCTTGAGTCATTGCGCCTCAGGCGCCGTCGGCTGGTATGACGAAACACGCGGCGCGTTGTTTACCGCGGTCCGTAGGACACACTCCTGCCATCTTGTGGGTTACATGCAAGTTGTTTCAAATAGGCATATAGGGTGAGGATTTGAACCAGGTTTTGAATGGGGAATCTCAATGTGGGCTATGAGAGGTTAGGAAAGGATTTATTTGGCCTGATAATTCTTACACTGGCAGCTGTGTTAAATAAAAAATACCTCTAAAATTTAGAGTTTTTGCCCCCCTATTCAATATTTTGGCAATTCATTACATCTGCAACTGCACACAAACGTTCGACACGTTTGGGATTAAATACCCTATTCATAATTTTTTAATCACAAAAATGCGTATCCATCATTGTTTCAGAACGCATTTGTAGGATGTCGCGAGCACCATAGGCAGACTAATACCTCCCATTGTTTCTTCCCAGTGAGACGCTCTGATTTTCTGATACTCTGTTTTATAACTCGGAAATAGGATTGCACGAGGAAGATGCCTATTGAATGCTTTTTCTTTTTAAGAAATCCGTTTACAACTGAACCTGACGTCACATTTTTCCAGAAGAAGTACTTATGGCCACCCATAAGACCGATTTATCCTTATGTGCGGCGCTGGTAAAACTGGGTGCGATCACGGCACTTGGTAAGATTGGGCCCAGAGGGCCTATTCTAGGCTCCAGAGGACTCACTGTGAACTTCAGATGGTCCCTCTGGCCTCTGGAGGACCCACAATGGTCTCTGGAAGGACCAATGTGACTTCCAAAGGACCCACTTTGACGGCAAGAGGGCCCTCTGGCCTATGAGGGCCAATTTTGGCATTCAGGGTGCCCACTGTGTCCTTCAGAAGGCCCACTTTGGCCTCAAAATGACCCACTAAGGCGTTAAAAGGGCCCAGTCTGCTCCCTGTCAGCCTCCAGTGGGCTCGTCCTGGCCTCCAGAGGACCCATTCTCGCCACCAGAACACTTATTCTCGCCTACAAAGGGTCCATCATGGTACTCTGGGGGTATATTCTGGCCTCCATCCAGAGAGCCCACTCTGGTCTCCGTAGGGTCAACTTTGACCCTCGAAGGGCCCACTTTGATCTCCGGGGGCCTAAATGGTTTCCGGAAGGCCCACTGTGGTCTCCAGAGAGCCTACTCTGGCCTCCTGATGGCACATTCTGACCTCCAGAGGGCTCCCTCTGGCCTCTGAGAGGCTTACTCGGGCGTACAGAGAGCTTAATCTGGCCTGCAGAGGGCCCAAAGACGTAAAGTGTGACCTGCTTTGAGCGGTTCTCAGGTTATTTCAGATAAAAAGCGTCCAAAACTCTTAAACATACGCGGGCCCCTCGGAGTCCCACGGGGTTGTAGTCTGGGCCCTCGTGGCAACACCCTGCTTAGGTATTTCATTTTGTTTTGTGAGGCAATTCATTTCCGACTCAAAAACAGTTTGTTTAGGTGAAAATGCAACACATTTAGTAAGTTCATTCCTCGACCACCAGATCCGACCCAAACAGTATCCCTTGAATGGAAAAAGTTGCACCCAAACCCAGAGTGGTGATATCTATCGTCTATACCGTCCCATAGTCATTCGTCTCAATCGCGGTTCATCTCACACATAAAAAACAAAACGTTATGGCAGAACAGTACACAGACTGGTTTGGTTCAAATAAAAAGTCACACAGTTAGCAAAACTCACCGTATTTCGTTTCTTTATGTGTGCATTGGTGATTAAACCCCGTCCGTGCTGTGTCCGACAAAATGTGACCGTGCGCTAATGCTGCATTTACCTACACTTATGCTCCATATAAGGCTTACTAAAGCCCCAAAGCCACTCGCAATCACTCTTGTCGCGATAGCAAATGTCTGATAACTCTAAATTTCAGTTGTTTGTCCCGCTAGTTGAACCGGGGAGTACTACGAGCCGTATTCGGGCCTGTTGTTTTTCGTTTGTGCATCATGATCCGAGTTCAGAAACCAGAATTTCCATGAGAATGACTTTTATTCGTGAATAGAAGCATCCAGCTTAATCTCACCAGTACTGTACGTGCAATAGTACATGATTGCCGGTTCCAATGTCCGTGTTGCCTACTTTGGCGCTGTCGGTTATGACCGCCCGAACATGTTGCCGGAAAATGGATTGTAGAGTCAGGATTTATTTTAAAAAAAAAAGCCGATGATAGAAAAGCTGTTCAGAATCGTTTACTTTATACAAATCAATCTTAATAATTGTCAAAATTCAAATTGTATATTTTCACAATATCACCATGCATAATGGCCGCCCGAAAGTGTTGCCGAAAATGGATTTAAGGTAGTCAGGAATGAATCAAATCCAAAAAACGAAAATACAAAAGTTGTTCAGAATTGCTTACTACATACTAATCCACCCTCGCAATTCTCGAAATCCGGAATTTTTCGTTTTCACCCNATATACCTGCAGTGGATAGTTCACGAGGAAACCCCGCTGACATAATGTGCCCCGTGACAAAACGTGCCCGTTCTCCCCTACGGCTAATATACAGGGTGTTTCATAAAAATGGCACACCTATGTTCATCGGCTCATAACTCCTACAGTTTTACCCGAAGAGAAACACCAGTTTTACCATTCGAAAGAGCGAACAATTTACGTTAAGACCACATGAACCATCATATCGATAGATATTGTGTAGTGGCTTACCGATGTCAGACAATAAAAGTTTGTCACAAACTCTAGTGGAAACGATTTTGGGATTTAAAAGCATTAATGATTTCCATACAAACGACCGTAAATCAGATCCTCGAATCCGAGGATCCACTGTCCAGTTTATGGCAAACGCAAGTATTGTTGCCCCTTACATCTGCATTGTTGCCCCTTACATTGTTGCCCCTTACACCATGTCACACGGCTCGAAGTGTCAGATAATTCCTGGAAGAGTCATGTCCCGGCAACATCGATCCGGAAGCCTGGCCGACTGAAAGTTGAATTCTCTTGATTTTTTCGTCTAGGAAGAGTTGAGCGAATTGTTTTTAAATGAGAAAGGATCCACGACGTCGAAAAGTTGAAGGAGCGGCTTAGGAACTTCTGGACACAGCAGGTCCAGAGTCAGTTAGCGATTGCAGTCAGTCAGTGCCGTCCCGAAGCGTCTTCCAAGCGGTCGTCCATAGTGGGTGGAGCTCAGAGTTTTGACGCTAAGACTGTACTCTGTGGTCGATGAGCTGATTTCTTACGTTAACTTAGATGCGTTGGCTATGTTTTTGTAATTCATCTTCCACGAATGAGCGTGCCTGAATTTAGTTTGTGTATTTGCGGCTTGGCAGAATACTTAGTGTATCGTACTCACCGTGGCCCCCGGACCTATTGTTCGTGTTCACCCTGGTTGGCGACAACATATTTATTTCGACGTCGTGTAGCCACAAATGAAATGCTATCGAGCTATGTTTATGATGGCCTGAAAGGCAATTGTCCGCTCTTTAGAATGGTATGATTGGTTGTTCTTTTCAGCCAAAAATGTGGCAGATATGAACCGAAGAACTTAGGGGTGCCATTTTTTATGAAACACCCTGTATGGCCACATGTAAAACAAGTCGACAATCATCAACATTTAGTAAAGAGTGAAGACGTCATCGGCTCAGGGTCCCCGTTCAAATACACTGGGGACTGGGGATGTTGTGAGGATTTTGAGGTACAGGAATATTTAGATGCCAATTTGAACACAGAAACTTGGTTACCTTGTTGGAGACTTAGCAGAGCAAATTCTTAATATTGTACGTACAACTGTTTAGAAACTTGTTTGATCGTTAACCATTCCTTGTAAAACATATTGGCTTCTACGTGGCCGATTTTTTTTTTTTAATTATGTCCGAAATGTGTTTTTGATGGGAATGGATTTTCCGAGATTCAGCGACGCCATCGCTTAATAGCTAAGTCCTTGTTGTCGCAGGCCTCTGACCCACCATCCGAGTCGACGCAATTCCATCCACTGGCCAATTTTTTAGAGACGAAATTAAACGTCCCTAACGAATGAGGACGGTCGCCCGGCTCCTGGCTTCATTCCTGACGTTTGACGCCGTCCGCTGCCACCAGCCGTAGGTCAATCTTCCGCCAGGAGCAATACCTAGCGACGACGCGAATGCGGCTCGAACCCCATCTTGCCAGGGTGGGTCACATATCTGTCAGTTCCAGCGTCTCGTCCGACTGAGCTACGATGGGCGGACCTTAACTGTTAGGTATATGCTAATTACTCGACTGCTTTAAGTACGTATTCTCGTCACTTCTGTGCCTTGTTATTTAAGTTTAAGTTGACGCTTCTGAGGCTCCGTCCACCGACGGCCCTGTTCACGTCGATTCCAGAAAAGCTCGACGCTGATCCTCTGGCCTCACTCGACCTTGAGTCATTGCGCCTCAGGCGCCGGTCGGCTGGCATGACGAAACACGCGGCCGCGTTGTTCCGCGGTCCGTCAACGACACACTCCTGCCATCTTGTGGGTCAACATGCAAGCTCTGTTTCAAATATGGCACATGGGGTGAGGATTGAATCTGGTTAGGATAGAGACTCTCCATGTGGGCCATGAGAGGTAAGGAAAGGATTTATTTGGCCTGATAATTCTTACACTAACCAGGCGAGATGCTTGACAGAGTCAAGCATAATAAGTATTGTTGCTTGAATTGTTGTTTGATTGAAGTGATATGATATTATGTATGGGAGTGAAGTGCGACTTTGTTACTGCAAAGCTTTGCTACAGAGAGCCCGACTGAATCAGGTCTCTCACAAGTTGGCCTTGTTTGATAGCTGCTTGTCTTCGTGGGCGCACTTGTTGAGTTGAAGCGCCAGGTGATGCTGTAGGAACTGTTTCCGTTGTTCGTGGTGCAGTTCTATCCAAGTGTAGCAGGCGTGGAGTAACGTCCAGCTGCGGTGCGCTGAGTGAGTGGCCGTACTTCGAGTGGATACAGTAACCGAGTGGAATATCGGCTCTCACCGTTTGCCGTCTTCAACACCACTTGCCGGACACGTCCGTCGTTGCCATATATGAGTTGCACGACACGTCCCATCTGCCAGTAAACCCTAGGTCTGCTTCTTGTGTCAATGAGGACAATTTCTCCCACAGATATTCTGTCAACCCAGTTTGTTTGGAAAACGTTGCGTGATGTCTCACTCAAACTTAGCAGGTACTGGCTGTACCACATCGTTATATATTTTTCTAGCAGCTCCTCCTGCTTGATCAGTGTCTGGTTGAGTTCTTCATGAACGTCGTTTGGATGTTGTGTCCACAACGGGTCACCATGGACGCAGTCGTGAACCAGTCGAAGCCGAGGGTTTGTGTGCATCTTGGGGATTTTGTTTGGAATGAGTGGCTCTATGTCTTCTAGTTCGCTACCCACGTACACTGAGATAATATTTTACTAAACGTTCTGTGGTGAAGGGGTCGTTGTCAATTGGTCCGACCCAATTACCACCGATAAAACACCGTTTTACTACCTCCTGGTAGTATTACTTAACACCCACTTACTACCCCCTCTACTAACCCAAGGGTGGTAGAGGGGTCGGTGTCAATTCATCCGACCCACCAACCACCTAGCTACTACCCAGGGGGTCTGCTCCGGCCTCTTAAGCACTATACAAAACAGAGACAAATATGAGCAACATCCACAGTTTGTTTGTGTTCACGCATGCACTCATGAGCCAGATTCTGCTGCTGACAGCTCTTCAACCAATCAGCGTCAGCCATGCTCGATCGCTCATTGTCGGCTCGGCTGCTGACCGCGGTAGGTGGGTGAGGATAGACCGACATATTTGTTTACGTAACGCTATCGGCATGGCGCCGTGCGGAGGTCATGGGTGTCTAGGAGCTTTCGGGGCTTTTTCTTAGTTTAAGAAAGCGTTGATAATGATTGAAATGTGCATGTGAAAGCTCAATTAATTCTGCTTCAATGGAGTGTAATGTATTGACTATTTAGTGACCGTGCTGGGCGACAGAGCCCATGGCAAAACACGTTGCGTCGCGGACCGCGAACACTGAAAAAAATATTTACTCTTCAATGACTCCCTTACTCCATCATTACCTCTTACTTATGACCTCAGAAGACCTGGGATGGCGTANCCCCTGGAACCGCCCCTGATATGTGCAGGGGTCATTATTGGGTCCGCAATGTTGGGGCCCCCTCGTGGCCCGACGGGACCCCCTTGAGGTCGTGCCCCCTTACGAAAATCCTGGTTGCGCGCCTGGTCATGGTAACTATTTTATCGTGCTTTAAATGTATTGTTTTTTATGAGGATTCGGAACGGCATTGTGGAAAGGTAGGAGGTCATGTAATGTTTTGTTGTTTCGCCATATGTTATTTTCCTCGCCTGTATATAAATATCCTTCGTCTCTTACATGCCTTTAATTCCATCATATCTTCTCCTCGACCTCCCTTACAAAGTGGTGAACTCACATTTGTAGTGGTTTGGTGTGTCCTAATTTAATATGTTTTCATTATTATATATATATTACATTGTATTATTACATATTCTATTACATATTCTTATATTATATTATTACATATTCTTTATTATCTCTAAGGCGTTCTTGAGTTTTTGCGCAATATTTCTATTTTATAATCACTTTCTTTTCCCCCGCCTGTTTTCCATCGTCATGGTAACTATTTTATCGTGCTTTAATTTTGTTTTGATAATTCGGAACGGCATTGCGGAAAAGTTAGAAAGTCATGTAATGTTATGTTGTTTCGTCATATGTTATTTTCCTCGCCATTATATAAATATCCTTCGTCTCTAACATGTTTTTAATTCAATCAGATGGGTGCCACTCGTCTGGGCACTCATCTCCAACATTCCACATACTTTTCAGGCGCGGATCCAGGGGGGGGGGCGCTTGGGCGCGCCCCCCTGAACCGGGTCTTTTCTATGGCGCGCCCGTAGGGTGCGCCCGGAGGGCGCAACTTTTTATATTGGGCGCCCCCCTGACCGAAATCCTGGATCCGCGCCTGCTTTTCCCAAGGTGGTATATTCCCTTTCAGTTGTGCCGGCCAACCCAGTGGGAGTCTTATTTTGGAACCAGTAGTACCTACCTGCCTAAATATTAATGCGTCTCTTTTACCCCGTTAACAAATGTCACGCTGGACTGCATGTTACATCATTGTTCCTCCTGTGCCGGTCTGGGCGGTGTATCGGTTTTATCGAAAAGTTGCACATGTGCCAGTTACCATGTGACAAGGGCTGTGTGTCTTAGGGATAAACAGGAAGGTTCCTCCTCCTATTGAATTACCTTGCCTTTAACATTAGCCTCAGCGGGTCCAAAGCCTTTCCCAAAAACACACGTAAATGTTGAAAGGATATCTCGCCATGTGATATTAGCATATTTGTCTTAGAAAACATATATTTGTAATGGGTATGTCAACGACGGTGGTAAAATCCAGACACTGGTTGGTGTTGTTCTAACAACCCAAGACGGATGGGTGCAGAGTGACATGCCGCAATGACGGACTGCTAAATACAGCAAAATTACACAGGTGGTGTTAATTTGTGAACAATTATCACATTCCGCATGAATGTCACGGGTGCCACCTCGGCGCCGCCCAGGTAACAGATACCGTTGTAACAACGTTGTGAAAAATCAAGTTGGAATTTTACGTTTTAACAACGTTGCGACAACGTCGTTGAATGTTGTGAAGGAAAAAGTTGTATAAAGCGTTCGCTGTTAAAGCGTTACAAAGCAACGTTGCATCGTTACGATGTCACAACTTTGTTCTAGTAACTTGGGAAGAACAGCTCGCAATGTGGTACAGTTATCTAAATTAGAGCATATTCACCATCTTACTCAGATTCAATTGATCAACCACGGTAAGTCACGTTAGCTATGTTTGTCAAAAGAAACGTTGAAGCAACGTTGTTTCAACGTTTTGTAAGCGTCACAAGGTAACGTTTTGACAACGTTCCTGGGAGTCTACAAATTACAGAAAGTTTTTTAAAAAATTACAGTATCACAACGTTGTGTAGTTGTGTTGCAACCTTGTCACAACGTAGCGACAACGGCAAATTGTTAGCTGGTCGGTCCACAGTAGCCACCGAGTTCTATGTGGCGCGTTGTGCCGGTCTCCGGGATAACGGTGGACCAACACCAATCGCGACCGTGCCCCGAAGAAGCTGACGCGTGGCCCGAGGCGGGGCCACCCTCGACCCAGCCACTTGGCGGGCAGCACGGCGCTCGGTGCTGGAGCTGCCGGAGGGGTCTCCTGTCTGGAGGTACTGACCTGGTCCGAGACGTGACAGGACAAGAGGGAAGAAGAGAGAGCGGGTCAGTCGGCTACAGACCTCAGGTGTCTGAGCACTGACCCATAGGCAGCTATGCGGCTGCCGCAATGTGCCATCGGTGAGTCTACCGGCTCTTCTAATTTATAGAATGGAATTTATAACCTTTTTATTTGTTAGCAACAACTTGTTTGGCTACTGTTATGGTATAAAGGCAATGTCATTTTAATTTAAGATGCGAGTTACTGGAGTATTTTCTGTAACGCAACTTACTGGGAGGGGGGCTACTTACAGTTCCCCTCTGGTCTCAGTAACTACTGGACCGATCTGAAAAAATCACTTGGCGTCGATAGCCCTGACAAATTTGTCGAGGTTAACCTAACATTGCTAACCTCAGGGTCACCGATGACGTCACAAGTCACGTAAAATAAACAAATGCTTGACCATGTCATCAAAGTCCGATAGATGGAATGGTCGCGCAAAAATGCTATATGAAACGCTTCACTCTTAAGTAGTTGACAAATCGGTATGATTCGTGTATCTTATACTGCTAAGTACTAATCTAAGCTGTAAATGACCTTGGGTCAGGTCAAAGTCATCCTAGGTCACGAGATCAACCTGCAGATTACGGTCATTAGGAGTTGTAATGCATGTATACGGGTTAGTTTTTCGATTATAACGCGAAAAATGACGTCACAACATTTTTGTTCCATATGAATAGAAGTAAAAGCAAAAAATTGAAATATGATTTTAATGCATATGATGTAAAATGTAGAGGTGGTCGAATTTTGTCTTTGAAAGGTCGTAAGTCTGTCATTTTAAATTTATCGATTTCAACTTGCTATACATATTCATTGGACTTGCCTTAATCATTTATATTCCTTTTTAATAATAAGGATTCTTTTAAATTTAATAAAAGCAATTGTCTTTGCATTTCTCAAAATTGTGAGTATCAGTAAATTTTTAAAATCCAAGAATGCAGTTTTGAAAGCGGGGTCTTTTATTTGTCATTTTATATATGACAATTTAAACTATCTAAAAAATGGACTTTTGACAGCGTTTTCCGCAAGCCCTTATTATTCAACAAAAACCGCAGAATATGACGTCACTCTGACGTCATTTTTGGTTGGCCTATCATAGCCTCATCTTTTTCCTTCAGTCAGCATGTGTACCATTGATGTTAGACAAGGAAATCAAAGTTTGGTGACGCGATCCCGCGCTGTTGGTTTAGGAGATATTGCAAAATAACGGGTTGGGGCTACAAATAGCCTTTCCAGTAACTCGTGGGTTAAGAATGAAATAAAGTTAGTCCCTTATTCAAAGTTGCAAAAGACAAAATAAATAAATAAAAGCAAGTACGAATGCTTCTTTAGGAGCTAAAAAGGATCCACGCCTGGGAAACACCGATCATCGGTGTTTCCCAGGCGTGGATCCAAGGGGCACTAGGGCGCCCCCTCCCCCCGGGACGGGTCGCACCCATGGCGCGCCCGTAGGGCACATCCGGAGGGCGCAACTTGTATGTCGCGTTCTCCCCCCTGACCGAAATCCTGGATCCGCGCCTGGTTCCCATCACTATTGGTAGCGTGACATTTCTGGTACTTAAGTTTCAATCTTCTCAACGTTGAATATATCCAGTTGAATCACCTCTCATCAAATCGCATACACTTAAAGCATCGCCTTCCGTGGCCAAGTTAATCCGTCAAATGCCTTACGGTCTTCTGAAACGTTTAGTGATTGATTATGTACAAATGGTTTGGATGAATGTTTCATGCATGCTTTGTAATGTATTATANCCGAATGAGCCCCCCCCCCGACAGATTCGTATACTTTTCATCCCTCCAGGAATAGGGCTAATGGTAACATGTTGAGGTCCATTTCACAATTTTACCTCAAATCAAGGTCATTTAGTGACCCAGGTAGGCCATGATGCATGCTTTCATGTTACCAGAAGGGGTCCCCTCTTCATTTGAGGGCAGTGTGCAAAATTGTGAACTGAATTACTTCCTAAAGCAGTGAATACGTGGTCAAAATGCATGGTACCTACCGATATCACTGGTTGGAGCTGCCCAATGCCATAGAATTTGTTTACCTTTTTACATCTAATTTAGTCCATTCTATTGAAAGTATAACAGTTAAAGTTGTCATTTCATGTCATTTGATGACCTGATAGCAAAGGTGTTCAGGTACTTGCTGATCTGGGTGAAACTGAATTAGAATTAATGCAGCATAAAAGGGCAACATTAGATGATAGTAAGTGCTACATTTCACATCTAATTGCAAACCAAAACAGTGCATTCAAAGGCGCTGATAAATTTACTCTACTTCACCACAATGTCAGGAGTCACAAAAAATAGTGACCAATTTAAGGACCTTGTTTTCAACTTGAACATCCCAGTATTATGTGTTTTGGTAACGAAAACATGGCTAAAAGAAACAATAATTTCCTCAGTTCTAAATGATTTCACATTCTGTCAACACAACCGAGTAGGCAGGAATGGTGGTGGTGTTGGCATCTATTTACACGCTTCCTTTAACCCGCGCCGGGTGTGGGGGGGGCGTTTAGACGCCCCTTCAGGTTTTTCCTGGATATAGGGAAAACGGCGGCGCTACGCCAAATTTTAAGTACCTGTTCACTCATTTTTTGTCAAGCTTTCACTATTTTTTTTTTTGCTTCAGGTCTTGTCAGGTCACCAGGCCGGGTCATGTGACCCCGCCTCCAAAAAAGCTTCCGATCCTACCAAAGCCAAAGTTTGTGGTTGATCGGTTTCGTACTCACAGGATTTCATGAGAGCATTACCACCTATACTTCTTTTTATCTCAGATTTTTAATATCGGTGACCAAAGGTCAGGTCATTTTCTTGAACTCCACGTTATAAGTCAATGGGGAAATATTCAAATGCTTTCCATTCTGAGGATACGCATATCAACCCAATTCCTGTTGTATCATGTTATTATAGGCCATTCTTGAAGACCAAGGTGCAGTCTTTGTTCTGGTATCCCTACAGGGTCGGCCGAGGTCATCCGAGGTCATCCGAGGTCACCAACACCTTTTTGTCAATAACTCTCGATACAATTAAGATAGAGAAGTGAAAACTGCACCAATGCGTTTCTCTCGTCAAGACGCGTCTCCAAATGTGTAACATAGCCGTATGCGGTTACCACTTGACCTTGACCTGAGGTCACATTTCTAGGACCTGGTAACCTGGTAGTAATATCTAACCTGGTAATAATATACATCATTCAAAGCGCCTTAACGAGACAAACACGATGGAGTCACAATTATTTCCGTATATTACTTGAGTAAGCAGTTATTCGTGAAAACAGTTATGGCAAAAAATAATCTTTTTCACTTTTGATGACCTCTGGAGCCCGAACTATTGACCTGAGTTGAAATTTGAGGACATGGGTGCGATTGCAAATTTCAATAGCCATATATTGCTTCTTTAATCGTTGGCTCCTAGCTATCATAGTTTCCGAGATAATTGGGGGTATCTGGAGCTAAGTCCTAAATCTGGAAAATCTCGCCTTTGTGACCCTTCTGGTTGATCCACTAAATATTACCGTATAAATTTGTTCCACCGAAATAAGATTTCAAATCCCTTTGACGGAGCTCTCGAAGTTTGGTGTTTTTGTTTATGTCTAGGTCCATAGAAGCGAGTTAGAAGGGGCGTCGAAACGGCCCCCCAACCCCCCCGGCCCGAGGAAGGTGACGTCGAGAACCGGCCCGGCGCAGATTAACTATGTCCAAAGAAATGGTCTGCACTGTAAGAGTGATATTCTTGAAAGCATCTTTATTTAAAATGATCGGGCCAATGACAGAAACATTATTATTGGGTGCTGTTCGTCTATCGCCCTCCGGAGAGCATTCCGCAATGCATCGATGAATTTGAAGCAATGTTTGATCAGTTGAAAAACGAAAAGAAAATTGTCTTCATTGGTGGAGATTTCAATGTCATCCTCTTGCGCTACTCCGTTGATAACCTTGTGTCACAGTTTATTGACCTCTTTTTAGCTCAAAGCCTCTATCATACGCTTAACAGACCTACCAGGGTATCTGATGGTGCCAACACCTTAATTGATTGCATATTTACTAACTTCTTGGGTCCCGCTACGTGAGGAGGGATTGTGGACACTTAAGTCTCGGACCACTTCCCAATCATTTTGGCGTCTGATCTTGGTTTGAGAACCATGTGGTGCCCCAAAGTCCTGAATAGGAAATTCGCCCCTAATAGAGCTGAAGCTTCCAGGAATAGACTCTTAGTGTTGTTTCAGAACTTCGATGAGGTGAAATCAGCAGACACAGCCTTTATTTTTTATGTGAAACTATCGAGTGGGAAATTGATCAATTGTTCCCTATGTGTCACAACTCACAAGAATAGGAAAATCACCCCATTACGACCGTGGATTGACAGCTACCTGTTAGAAAGAGTTAATATGAAGAATTGTTTGTATAAGGAATACCTTCGAAACAAAAACCAAACTGGACTCGCTAGATTTCTGACATTCAGAACATTCACCTGAAGAATGATATTAAGCCGCCACTTGCAAAATTAGATACTTATCTGAAACTGTTAGACGGAAAATAAATGCAATGCGAAATATATCGTCGTTGGCAACCATTTTTGACTGAAGTCCTTGAGTAGATCACTGAACACAAGACATGCACCATAAAACAAAACTTTTAAGTGATCAAGATGGTCAAATTGTAACTGAGCAAAAAGAGATTACAAACGCTCTAAATGAGTTTTTATCTTCTATAGGGACAACTATCAATGACAGTGTATCACCTTGTTCAACGGTACCAACATCATACAAAATGTTCCCGAAACATGCTTTCTTGACCCTGTCAGTTGTGATAATATCCCGGCGGTATGGATGGAATTGAAGGATTCAGGTGGTGCAAATAGTTCAATGTCCACACAAACTTTAAAACTGCTGTGAGGATTTTGAGGTAGAGGAATATTTAAATGCCAATTTGAACACAGAAACTTGCTTACCGTTGGAGACCCCGGCAGAGCAGATTACTTGATGATCGTAGCGTAAGACTGTTGAACTGTTTGAGCGTGAGGCTTCAGGAGGTGGCCCGGTCACTGCATTGCCTTGGCGGTAAAACATATTGTTTTACGGGCAAGCAAAACTGTTTAGGTAAGTTACGCTATTACTGCTTTAAGTAAGATCTCGTCTTTCTGTGCTTGATATGATCTAAGTTTACGTTTTGAGCTTCTAGGCCTCCGTCCACCGACGGCTGTTCACGATCGAGTTCTAGAAAAGTACTCGAGGCTGACCTCTGGCCAACTCGCTACCTTGAGTATCTTGATTCGCCTCAGCGCCGGTTCAGGCTGGTAATGACGAACACGCGGTCCGCGTTGTTCCGCGTCCGTCAAGGGACACACTGCTCTGCCACTCGTTCGTGGGTTTTAGACCATGCAGCTCTGTTTCAAACATATGGCATATAGGGTGAGGGATGAACCAGGTTAGGATGGGGAATCTCATGTTGGGCTATGAGAGGTTAGGAAGAGGATTGATTGGCTGGGATAATTCTTGACACTCCCCGGCTGAGATGCTTGAGCGGAGTCAAGCATATATGTATTAGGTTGTCCTTGATTGTTGTTTGATGTTTAAGGCTGTTATTATGTTGGGATGAAGTGTTACTTTGTATCTGCAAAAGCCTGTGCGTACAGAGAGCCCGACTGAATCAGGTCTCTCACAAGTTGGCCTTGTTTGAGAGCTGCTTGTCTTCGTGGGCGCACTTGTTGAGTTGAAGCGCCAGATGATGCTGTAGAAACTGTTTCCGTTTGTTCGTGTGTAGTTCTATCAAGTGTAGCAGGCGTGTGAGTAACGTCAGCTGCGGTGCCAGTGTGAGTGGCCTGTATTTCGAGTGGATACAGTAACCGAGTGGAATATCGGCTCTCGCCGTTTGCCGTCTTCAACACCCGACAATGCTGGACTACGTCCGTCAGTTAAAAACTAATGTTATGAGGTTGCTACGAATTCCCTTTAAACTCTAGGTCTACTTCTTGTGTCGATGAGGACAATGTCTCCCACAGATATTCTGTCAACCCAGTCTTTTTGGAAAACGTCGCGTGATGTCTCTCGCAAACTCAGCAGGTACTGGCTGTACCACATCAATATAAATTGTTCTAGCAGCTCCTCCTGCTTGATCAGTGTCCTGTTGAGTTCTTCATGAGCGTCGTTTGGATGTTGTGTCCACAACGGGTCTACCATGGTCCGCAGTCGTGAGCCAGTTCCGAAAGCCGCGGGTTTCGTGTGCATCGTTGAGGATTTCTGATTTGGAGTGAGTGGCTCTATGTTTTCTAGTTGCTACCTCACGGTAGGGTGATCGGCTGCCGTTCACGATATCTCTGAAATTCGCAGCCAGATGAGTGAATGAAGGTCAAAGTATGTAGAGCTCAAGCACGACCCACGCGTCAATGTACAGGCACCTGATGTTTTGATGGTTTTACTTGTTCAGGCTCGTATACACCGCCGACCCAGCTGGCGTATGGCAGGATATGGTTCTTGTGAATAATGGTTCGAGGCTTGTATAGTGTTCTTTGAACCGTCACTGAGAGGAAGAATTAATCCATAACCTTCATGAGACGCGAATGAAATAACTGAGCATTGTCTGTGTAAATCGACTTGAGGTACTTGATATGTGCTAGCACGAAGCGGACCACGACTGTATGAAGCTTACACAGTCAGGTCTCTGCGAACACAATCCAAGGTTGAACGTCGAATATCCAAACAGGTGTAGACCCACTATATAGACTTCCTTCATTTCACCATCTCACCTTTCACAAACACCATGCCCCTGTGTAGTCGCTGCTGGTGATCGGTGATGGGCTCTGCACAGAAGCGAACTCGTTCCTTTTGGAGTCAGTTGAGCTTGGGGTACGGAAAACCGCGAAGTTGTTGAACTTCCTGACAACGTGATGCAATCCTTCAGGACACGCTTAACCACTTGTCGTCCAGCCGGTATCCAAAAACCGCGTTCTCGGAGCGCTGTGAGGGTAGTGCCGATGCCCAGATGCTTACATTTCACGTGCTGATCCCTAATCAGAAGTGTGGTGAGTGGATGCTGTTTTGCTAGTAGTATAGGATTGAGTGTTGAGTATGAGTAGTAGTTGAGTCGTGATAGCCTTCCTTTCATCTCAGGCGCCATCGCTATCCAGGAAGAGGTTCAAATCATTTACATACTTCGGTGGTTGTTTTTGTGTTGTTGATCTTCACACAGGTGTTGAAGAATAGTATATTTCCTCTTGATATGACGTTTCTGCATGTAACCGATCCAGTAGTCTTTCAGCTTGTTTGTGGCAGTCTGCTTGTTTTGTGCTGAGCTTGTATGATTGAAGTCGATCACTCTTGAAGTGCACGCGTACAGTTTCTTGAGGCTGGATCTTCTCTGGGTCCAACACGGGCTGGTTCGCTCCACACTCTGCTTGCGCCTCTGTGAGTCGAGTGTTGACACTGCATTGACTGCTTGTGTGGCTTCAGAGCAGGCAACTCAAGGAGTTCTGAGGCCACGCAGCTGGTCCACGAGCCTAGCTCGATACCAGATACAGTGTAGCCATACTTTCTTCCAAAATCCTGAGGTGAGACCTCTTGTGACCATGGTCTGGCGACATTATCTGTGTGTTGACGTACCTTTGAAAGGTGATTCAGCAACCCAGCTGAGCTTCCAAGTTCGTTCTTTTCTGACTTGCAGTCTCAGTCTGTTTGATTGTGTACCTGACTCTTGGTCTTCGCTCCACTGTGAACCTTCTCCAAAGACAATTGGGCGTCACACCAGATGAGACTTGTTCCGGCTTGATGTTCAAAAGAATGATGAGATTGTTGATGCGCAGTCAAGAGCTGCGCACGGCAAGTAGTTCCGTCTGAGGGATGCTCTTCTTGTCGGATAATAACGGCCCAGCCCCCCCCTGCCGCCCTGTGACTGTAAGACCAGTGTAGTCTCTCCCCTTGTTTGATGTAGCCGCGGCCTACACCATAGCATGTAACGGCTGCCATCACAGAACCATGTAGTGAATTGGGTCAAAGAGCTTTTCCAAATTGCAGTTTCTAGGGAACAACAGTGACTGCAGAGCGATGAGGTCTGGTTGAAGTTTTTCCCACTTCGCTTGACTTCGGGAAACTTCTTCAGTCCCAATCTGTGCCTCCTGCAGACTTGCTTCATCAGTGATGCGGCCCTCATGATGGAGACTGGGAGTGTGAGTGAGGGTGGGTCAAAACTCGACTGATGTTCTCAACAGTTTGTCGTTTGTCAGCCTTCCTGGTGATCATCGAACTGAGTTCAGCGAGTGACATGGTGTCTTCTTTGGCGTTTTGTAGAGATAATCGAGGATCTTCTACTTGATGCTGAATGTTGATGTCGTGTGTTTGTCACGTTCCATGATATTCAAACATGGCGAGGTGAATTTGATTTCCCAAACTTCTCAGGTGAATGCCTCCTCCTGCAGAACTTTGATGCTCTCCTGGTAGATGTCATCAAGCTTGTCGAGATCAGACGAGGTGAAACACGAAAGTTATCGACGTACAGAGACCTCTTCAGAGCAGCAGTTGCTTCAGTTCTGGACAGCCGTTGGCAGGTGGAGTGAACTATGGGTTCAGGATGAACGGGCTTGTGGTTGAGTCCAAAGAGGATGGTTCTGAGGCGGAAGGCCTTCACTCCCTCTTCAGTTTTCCCACAAAAAGCAGAAGTGTCCTTTGGTCGCTTTCATACTTCAAGTAGATCTGCAAGAACGCCTTTTCGATGTGCAGCCATCATCATGATCGTTTGTGCGGAACCTCTGCAAAAGACTGGTGCATGTTGGTGCGGAGGTTGACCCCAGGGAAGCACGCTTTCATTCAGCGATGGTGTGATCCCAGTCTTAAGCGCAGTGAACACAGGCCTGATTTTGGTGGTCGTCTGCTTCATCAGTCCTTGATCCACTGGGTGGTGAGGTAATGAAAACTCGTCGTTTTTCCTTCAGACAAGTCAATCTCTTCAATGATTCATCAACTGAGTTGCTGCTTGTAACACTGCGTGTACGTTGTCGACGCAGGTTCTTTCCGTTGAAGAGACTGATGCACCCATGTTCATCATGGCCATGGCGTTGTCGAAGTTCTCCGGCACGTCTTCAACGTTGGAGAAGAAAGGTATTTTCACAAAATATCCTTCCGTCACGAAGTTTTTCAACTTCGTATCTTGAAGTCTTCCAAGACACATTTGATCCAGCTAATGAAAAGCCCTCCGAAGGGTCCCCCCCCCCCCCCCCCTTATCCCAAATCCCCGCTGTCCAAAAGTTGTGGCTTGTAGCATGAGTTGTGTTTTTGCTTGTTTGTCTGAGGGCATCATGTGCCACTGTTTGTTTGCAATTCGGCAGATTTGACTTGTTCCGTTTCGTTTGATTTCGCTGTGTTTGTTGATTTTGTTTGATGCTGCATTTGAACTAGCAGCGCTTGTTCCACCTCTTCTTCAGGTTCAGGCGGCTGTTGTGACGTCAGAACATCTGACCCTTCTTGAAGGTGTTTGTTTGTTGAATCATCTTGTTTATGTGTTTGTTGTTTTTCATGTAGAACCCGTGGCTCTTGTGGTTGTTGAGTTTTGTTTGTGTTTGAGTTTTGAGTTTGAGTTTGATTTGAGAACGGAGACTGTGTCTGAGTCCCTTGAGGAAAGTTGCCTGTTTGAGTGAGCAGACTTTCTTGTAGAAGTTTGAGGTTTGAACAGTTTGAGAAGAGTCAGTTGAGATGAGTCAGTTTTTGAGATGACTCCGTTTGAGATGACATCCGTTTGAATGACTCCGTTTGAGATGACTCCGTTTTGATGATGATGATGATGATTGGGGTTTTAAGGGCGGGCCGACCAACTAAGGTACATGCGCCCAGACTCCGTTGAAAGAATGACTTCCGTTTAGAGATGAGTCAGGTTGGGCATAGCACTTGGTTGCTGAGATCCTGTGTGAGCATGCACTGGAGGTTGTTACTTGAGTGCTTGCCTTGGTTGATGTTTGCCTGTTTGAAAGTTTTCTCTCGAATGTTGAGTTCTGGGCTTCTGTCCTGCCGATTCAGCGTCAGAAGCCGCGTGACGTCGTGGGCTCTCCAGAGACGCAGTCTGTGGTGCCGGGGCAACATCAGTTGACTGAACCTCCGTCACGCACCTTGCTCGTTTGTGTTCGAAGTGGTTTGGTTGGGTCTTGTTGAAGCAGATGTGTGCTGAGAGAGGATCCTGTGGTCTGCTCTGAGTCACTCAGAGTCTGTGTCCCAGGCTTCACAGTCTGGTTGTCACCTGTGGCGGCCCGACCTGGAGCCATGCGTGTCAAGTCACCAAAGATGATGAGTCCTTTGTCGACCTTGTAGGCNTGAGGAGGTTGACCCCAGGGAAGCACGCCTCATTCAGCGATGGTGTGACCCCAGTCTTAAAGCTGCAGTTGAGCACAGGCCTGATTGTGGTGGTCGTCTGCTCATCAGTCTTGATCACTGGATGGTGAGTTATGAAAACTCGTCGTTTTTCCTCAGACAAGTCAATATCTTCAATAATTCCATCACTGAGTTGCTGCTGGAACACTGCTGTGTACTTGTCGACCAGGTTCTTCCGTTGAAGAGACTGATGCACCCTTGTTCATCATGGCCATGGCGTTGTCGAAGTTCTCCGGCACGTCTTCAACGTTGGAGAAGACAGGTATTTTCACAAAATACCTTCCGTCACGAAGTTCAACTTCGTTCTTGAAGTCTTCCAAAACACACTGATCAGCTAATGAAAGCTCCGAGTCTTCATCATCGCTGTCAAGTTGTGTCTGTGTAGCATGAGTTTGTGTTTTTGATTGTTTGTCTGAGGCATCATGTGCCACTGTTTGTTTGCCTTCAGCTGATTTGACTTGTTCGTTTTCGTTTGGTTTCGCTTGTGTTTGTTGATTTTGTTGATGCTGCATTTGAACTAGCAGCGCTTGTTCCACCTCTTCTTCAGGTTAGGCGGCTGTTGTGAACGTTCAGAACATCTTGACTCTTCTTGAAGTTTGTTTTGTTTGTTGAATCAATCTTTTTTGTGTTTGGTTGTTTTTTCAATGTAGAAACCCGTAGCTCTTGTGTTGTTGAGTTTGTTTTGTGGTTTGAGTTTGAGTTTGGAGTTTGATTTGATTTGAGACGTGAGAACTTGTTTGGTCCTGAAGTCCCTTGAGGAAAGTTTGCTTGTTTTGAAGTGAGCAAAGATTTTCTCTTGTAGAGTTTTGAGGTTTGAACAGTTTGAGTAGTCCAGTTTTGAGATGATCAGTTTGAGATGAGTAGTTTGAAGATGACTCAGTTTGAATGACTCAGTTTGAGATGACTCAGTTTCGAGATGCACTCAGTTCGAGATGACTCAGTTTGAGATGACTCAGTTTGAGATGACTCATTTTGAGAATGACTCAAGTTTGAGCATGAACTCAGTTTTGAGATGAACTCAGTTTTGGAGATGACTCAGTTTGAGAGATCCGTTTGTAGTCAGGTTGCAGGCAACTTGTTGCTGAGATCCTGTGCGAGCATGCACTGGAGTTGTTACTTGAGTGCTTGCCTTGTTGATGTTTGCTGTTTGAAGTTTTTCTATCGAATGTTGAAGCTGGGCTTCTGTCCTGCCGAGTTCAGCGTCAGAAGCCGCGTGACGTCTGTGGTGGTCTCCAGAAGGACGCAGTTGTGGTGCCGGGGCACAATCAGTTGACTGGAACTTCCCGTCCAGCGCCACCTTCTGTTTGTGTTCGGTGTTGTGTTTGGGGTCTTGTTTCAGCAGATGTGTGCTGAGAGAGGATTCCTGTGTCTCTCTGAGTCACTCAGAGTCTGTGTGCCCCAGGCTTCACAGTCCGGGGTTGTCACTGTGGCGCCCGACCTGGAGCCATGCGTGTCAAGTCACCAAAGATGAATGAGTCCTTTGTCGACCTTGTAGGCAACATCCCTTTGCGCACCAGACCCAACTGTTTGTTAGAGGAGTGAGATGTGAACAGAACATTTACCCCCAGCAGGCAGTGAATGATTGTACGATGTCGTCGGTTTCCTGGCTGTCTGTAATAAACAGTCAGCGAAGCACGCGCCTTCTTACCTCGCAGCTGCTTCACTGTGTGGGAGAGACCAGGAACAAGAGATGTAGCTAGAGGTCGGAGTTTTGGATCAATCAGAAAACTCTGCCTTGATCATGCGCCTTGGTGTACAGCAATCTCACATGTGACGACCCTGTGGACTTTCTCCTCTGTTCCGATGCAAGTTTTCACTGTGAACTTCTCTTTATGTCCTTTTCCTTCCAGATTTAACTTTTCTGACAGTTGCTTGCTGATTTAACTCGCCTGACTTCCATGGTCCCTATCAACGCTCCTTGCATACTTCTGCCTCATCACGGAACATGATGACTAAACAGACGTTTTGGGAAGAAGGTGACTGGCGGCCATGTTGCTCAGTCACTAGACAGAGGCGGCTTGGTGGGTGCAAGTTTCCTGAAACGCACAGTGGGCCAGCAGATGTGCGAACTTTTGCTCACAGATGGTGCACGTACGTTTTTTTTAAAAAAAGGAGAGCCCTTTTTCCTTGCCAGGGCAGCTTTCTGTGCTATGCTGACCGCTGCACGCTGTGCACAGGTTGAGCTCAGCCAGCCGAGCGCATCGCTTCTTCGCATCCTGGAAATCAGTGCACTTAAGCATGGAGTGAGTGCCTTGGCACAGCTTGCATGGTTTGTACCTCTGTGTGTCTTTGGTGTCTGTTGAAAAGTACTGAGCTTATTGACTGTTGTGTGCGGGGGCTTGTTGAGCAGACATTGACTTCCAGATGCGAGTGGTGGAAGTCTTGTACACCTGTGAGCTGGGTTGGTGTGCTGTGTGGTGTTTTGTTCAGACAGTCTTTCGAGTTTCGAATGATGTCGCTGTAGTTGTCCAGCAGCTGCGCTGTTGTGGGGATATCAGAGCCTATCAGCGTGCCTAATCTGCTCTTGAAGCTGGTGGGGAGCTTCTCCCAAAGGAGAAAGCTGATGACACGGCTGCCCAACGAATCTCCATCCTGCGCGTCGTATCCGAAGGACTTCAGTTCGTAAACAGATGTGCGAGCCGAGTTCATGAAGGCACGAAGTGCAGACAGGTCCCGAGGTGGTGGGGCTGTGAGTTGATATATTTTCCTGATGTGATTTTCAACCACTGTGTCTTTGTTCAGNAAACCCAGACCTTGTGTATTTTAGCCATAGGGTTTTACTGACGGTCAGAGGATTCTAGTGTTTTACCAACGACCATTCAGTGTCTCACGTGCCTTTATGCGTAGGTATCCTCCATCACGGCGAAATATAACGGAGTAATAGTAAAGATAGCAGCGTCTGTATTTCCGCACTGGAAAAACACAGTCAACAATTTCATGTCTGCAACGCTGAACAAGACACAGGAACCGGGGGGTTGGGGGGGCAGAGGGGGCGCCCCCAAAACTTTATAAATTTCAACATTATCCTATGGCGTTGCATGGGCAAGAAATTACTTCAGAATGCCTCCAGCCGCCCCCAACTTTCGGAGAGTTCCGGCGCCCCTGCGCCTTAATGTACGCGCCTTTATGCATAGGGAACCTCCAAAATGATCCTAGCTTAGCTGGCTGGGGTCATTTTTTAATGTGCGACTTTTGGTCGGGGCCACTCAAAGCAATTTTACCACCCCTGATCATAACATTACAACATGGAACAAACGGCGGTGCAGGAAGATGTATTTACAAAAAAAGTTATAAAAGTTATAAAAGGAAAAAAGAGTTTAAAATTAATTGAAAGACTTTTGGTACTACACAATGTGTAGGCTGCTAGGCGTGTAATGTGGCATGTGCAGTACACAATGTGCAGGCGGCTTGGCATGTAATGTGGCATGTACAATACACAATGTGTAGGCTGATAAACATGTAATGTGGCATGTGCAGTACACAATGTGTAGGCTGATAAGCATGTAATGTGGCATGTGCAATACACAATGTGTAGGCTGCTTGGCGTGTAATGTGGCATGTGAAGAACACAATATGTAGGCTGCTAGACATGTAATGTGGCATGTGCAGTACACAATGTGTAGGCTGCTAGGCGTGTAATGTGGCATGTGCAATACACAATGTGTAGGCTGCTAGGTATGTAATGTGGCATGTGCAGTACACAATGTGTAGGCTGCTAGGCGTGTAATGTGGCATGTGTAGGCTGCTAGCATGTAATGTTTGGCATGTGCAATACACAATGTGTAGGCTGCTAGGCGTGTAATTCGTGGCATGTGCAGGTAACATGTGTAGGCTGCTAGGCGTGTAATGTGGCCATGTGCAGTACACAATGTGTAGGCTGCTAGGCGTGTAATGTGGCATGTGTAATACACAATGTGTAGGCTGCCAGGCGTGTAATGTGGCATGTGCAATACACAATGTGTAGGCTGCTAGGCATGTAATGTGGCATGTGCAATACACAATGTGTAGGCTGCTAGGCGTGTATGTGGCATGTGCAATACACAATGTGTAGGCTGCCAGGCGTGTAATGTGGCATGTGCAATACACAATGTGTTATCTGCCAGGCATGTAATATGGCATGTGCAGTAAACAATGTGAAGGCTGCCAGGCATGTATTGCGGCATGTGCACTGTGCAATACTCATGAAGCGTCAGACCCTGAGAGGTAAAATACAACAGCGTTGCAGCTTGAGCACTTTCTTTCTATTGGTACAAACTTTATACTTCGATGAACGCTGATAGACCACATTTGTCTCACATCGTGGTTGCATGAGGTGTGATCACTAGCACCTGTATCACAGATTGCTGAGCCGGTGATCAATCATACAATGCCAATGTCGTGCTGACGTCATAGTAGCCGTCCTCGCGCCGTTCTCAACCACAGGTGCAGCGCTGCTCCGGATTCTTTGTTGGAACATGACTTAGCACACCAACTCCGGCCATAAAAGAGGCAACAGCCGGGCTCAGGTCATTCGAGGCCCTGTGTCTCCAACCAGCACTGACAGCACCATGAAGGTCCTGTTGATGTGCGCTCTCCTGGCGCTGACAGCTGCCAAGCCGCAGCGGCAGGTCGTCCCACTGAACCAGTGGGCCACCGACACTTCCAACACAGACGAACGGAAGCCTGAGCTTCCCGTCGACTATCACTTTGAGTACCACAATCCCTATTTTACTGACGACGGTCTGGAGCTGTTCGAGTCCGATATGGTGCTGACCGCGGAGCAGCGGGACGGTCGCCAGGCTGCTACAAACCTCTGGACCAGCCCAGTCAGCTTCGCCATCAGCGCCAACTCGACCGGCGACAGGGACGCCATCCTGGCCGGCATCCAGCACTGGCGCGACAACACCTGCATCGAGTTCAACGAGGTGGCTGAGGGCTCCAGCGTGCCACACATCAACGTCATCAAGTCTGCCGGCTGCTGGTCCTATATCGGGAAGACAACCAACTCCGGGGGACAGGCCCTGAGCATCGACGACGGATGCACAGCTCTTGGCACGGTGGTGCACGAGTTCGGCCACGCCATCGGTCTGTACCACCAACAGTCTCGCCACGACCGTGACACGTACGTCACCATCCTCTTCGATAACATCAAGGTCGGTAGGGAGCGTAACTTCAATAAGCGGTCCACGCCCAACAACTACTCGGTACCGTACGATCTGACCTCCGTAATGCACTACGGTAGCGCGTACTTCACCAAAAACGACGAGGACACGATCCGAGTAAACAACTTCCTGCACCAAGACCTGATCGGACGGCGCGGCGGCCTGTCTCACCGCGACAAGCAGATCGTTAACGCCATGTACAACTGCGCCGCCGGCTGCAACAGCCCACCCACCTGCCAGAACGGCGGCTTCGTCGGTGAGGACTGCACGTGCGTCTGCCCGCCAAACACATCTGGAGCCAACTGCGAAACGCTCAACGGCGACTACTACGGTGACATCGACTGTGGAGACATCAACATGAACCAAGAGGGCACCATCACCTCGCCCAACTACCCCAGCAACTTCCCGAAGAATGTCGTCTGCTGGTGGGTCATCAACGCGCCGGCCGGACAGCAAGTCCAGGTCACCGTCACCGACATGAAGATGCTGGGTCGCACCGATAGCGGATTATGCTACTGGGACTACTTGGCGCTTCGCTACTCCGGTGACGTTTACACCGACGACCAGAAGGCCTGCGACGAAGAGCTGTCAGGCCAGAGCTTCACGTCCACTGGCAACCAGTTCATCGTCAAGTTCAAGTCGGGCAACTACGGCAGGGACCGCGGCTTCTCGGCTGACGTCGAATTCGTCGGCACTCCGGTGACCACGCCGGTGACGCCGGTGACCACGCCGGTGACCACCACCACCACCACCGTCCCCGCCGGCAACTGCGCCGGCGCCCGCTGAGGTGTGACGTCACACATCAGGCCATGCCGTCACACATCAGGCCGGCCGGAGACGACCTCCTCCTATGCTGGAGAGGATCTCGTCCTCTGCTGGAGAGGATCTCGTCCTCTGCTGGAGAGGACCTCGTCCTCTGCTGGAGAGGACCTCGTCCTCTGCTGGAGAGGACCTCGTCCTCTGCTGGAGACGACCTCCTCCTCTGCTGGAGAGGACCTCGTCCTCTGCTGGAGAGGACCTCGTCCTCTGCTGGAGAGGACCTCGTCCTCGTGCTGGGAAGGCGGGAGAGAAGGAAAAAGAACAAAGAAAGAAACGAGAGCAAAGAAAATTAGGAAAAAGAAACAACACAAAAAAGAGAAAAGTAAACCAATTAAACTAGAGAAAAGTTATGAAGTATTATGAAAGGTATAGACAATTAGGATTAGGGCACACAAAGTATAAAGGAGAAATTAAGGAACAATAAGGAGGAAGAGAAGAGAGAAAAATTAAGGAGTAGAAAAAATTTAAGAAAAAAGAAGAAAAAGCAGAAAGAAAAGAGAGAAGAAGGAGAAGGATTATGAAATTAAAAGGATGCAGGAATTATAAAAAAAAAAAATTGAAAACCAGGCAAAACACTAAAAACTCAATTAATAAATAGATATATATTTAAAATGAAAAAAAAAGAAAAAAAAAGGGAAGGAGAGCGAAAATGGAGTTGCAAAATGAAAAAAAAATAAAAAGAGAAAATAAAAACAGACAAAGGAGTGATCGGAAGGCAGGAGAAAAAAAACAGAAGAGGAAAAAGAGACAAATAAGAAGATATGAGATAAAGGATGGACGAGAGCACGGAAAGAGTGCTGGGTGTTATCAACTTCCTTTAGACACATTAAGAGACTCACACAGACCCTCCCCCTCCGGTCCTCGCTGGGACGGAGGGACTCGGGTTCCTCTGCTGGCAAGGACCCGTCCTTCTGCTGGAGAGGACCTCCGTCCTCTGTGGAGAGCATCGTTCTACGTGGACGAGGACCTCGTTCCTGCGGAGCAGGACTCGTCCTCTGCGGAGAGGACCTCGTCTCGGCTGGAAGGACTCCTCCTAATGCGGGAGAGGACTCGTCCTCTTGCTGGAGAGCCCTCGTCTCCTGCTGGGAGAGGCTACCTCGTCCTGCTGGAGAGGACTCTCCTATGCTGGAGAGGATCTCGTCCTCTGCTGGAAGAGGAACTCGTCCCTCTGCTGGGAGGACTCGTCCTCCTGCTGGAGAGGACCTCCTCCTATGCTGGAGAGGATCTGTCCTCTGCTGGAGAGGACCTCGTTCCTCTGCTGGAGAGACCTACGTTCTCGTGCTGGATGAGGACCTCCTGCTGGAGAAGGACCTCGAGCCTCTGCTGAAGGAACTCGACTCTCCTGCTGGAGAGGACCATCGTCCGCTTGAGAGGATCTCGTCTCTGCTGAGAAGGTCTCGTCCTCTGCGGGAGGACCTCGGTCCCCTGCGGAGAGGACCCTCCGTCCCTGCTGGAGAAGGACCTCGTCCTCCTGCTGGAGAGGACCTCCTCTCTGCTGGAGAGGACCTCGTCCTCTGCTGGAGAGGACCTCGTCCTCTGCTGGAGAGGACCTCGTCCTCTGCTGGATTTATCTGCTGAAGTGGTTTGTTTAGAGCTCTTGTTCGGGGATCATAAGGTGTGCTTGTGTGGGCAATTAAAACGACATAACCAGGGTGACATGCAAATATAAAGGAAGCTGTGCAGATATGTGCTTGTACGATAGGGGGCCTCAGCAGAGCATGTATAAAAATTAATTGGATAATGGAATGAATGCGTTCATAGCCTAATACATTTGCTTGACCTCGCATTGGACTTGGTCAAGATGAGACGAACAGTTTGTAAGTGGTTCACAAATTATGGGGTCTTCGTCACTCTGCGACAGGTCTAGGTAGGACGAAAAGACCACCAAAGATATTACCAAGGGTGGTTAAGTGTTCTGTCCTGATGGACAAGGTCGGGGACAAAATGTTAATTCTGATGAAGTTCCCGGGGAAAAATGACAGGAAAAATAATCACTATGCCATTCCTGTGAAACTAAGGGATAATCCTTAAAAATACTGCTCGTCAAAATCAAATCAGATTTATTCTTCATCACGTTATCATAATCACGTCAGTCGGTATGTATGAACACTTGCATTTTTTAAATTAGCAGTTGCGTTCACTCTGATATTTCCAATGATTTAGTTTCACCCATATTTCCGATGGAAAAATGTAGGTACAAACAGTTATTAGTAGTAGTAGGGCTTTTGTCCCCGGACCGGACGCAGGTCCTGATGTATTTTAGTCATATGATCTCTACTGTCTTTGGACAGTCTGTATGTAAGATAAAGATGTATGGATATAAAATGTTGAAACGATCTGAAATATCTTGATATAGCAGAGTAACAACAACCTAAATCTTGCTGATTCTGCAGAACATTGACCTGGTTACAATGAGAAATGTTTCAGTATTTTGAAGTAAACATAACGAATGTATGGAAATCAACCCATGTGGCAAAAACTGGCTAAACAGTAGAACGGTTTTGGCAAACAATTGTGTGACTGGAACACAGAACTCTTGTCGACAGAATTATCAATGTGACTTGAGCCACAAATCTCTAGATCTGGCCGAAATATCAACGTGAACTTGAGCCTTATCTCTTATCTGACGAAATATCAACGTGACTTGAGCCGGAATTCTCTTGATCTGGCCCAAATATCAACGTGACTTGTGCCAGAACATCTGATCAGGCAAAATAACAATTTGACTTGTGCCAGAACTATCTTGAATAGGCAAAATAACAATGTGACTTGTGCCAGAACTATCTGATCGAGCAAAACAAACAATGTCTAAATATTGCTGAACTTGCAAACCAACAACTGGCTACAAGCGAGAAATGTTATAAATTATTGAAGGAAATTATCAGAAATGTGGAAACTGGAATCCCTATTACAATGTATGGAAGACCAATCACAATGTATCAAAGACCAGTCCAAATGTGTGAAAAACCGATCACAGTCGCAATGTGTGGAAAACAATCACAATATCAATGTGTTGAAAAACAATCACCAAACGAGTGAGAATTCTTCCTTGAGTATGTGTGTGAATATATAAAGTATTATCAGTCAGCCACAAGTAGGTCAGTGGCAGTTGGTCCGACCCTGCAGTATGGACCAAGTTGAAGTATAGACGTATGTAGAGTATGATATGGCTTTAAGACAAGACCACTTAAGGAATAGTTAACGTATGGGGCATAGGGCAATATGTTTTACAATTTTCTCTGAGAGCAAGGGCGGATCCAGGGGGGGGGGGGCAAAGGGGCCATGCCCCCCAAAACCACCCAAAATCGTCGCAAATTTGACACATTTCCTGAGTTTGTCGTAAAACTAAGCAACTTTTATAGAGGAAGTTTGTTTTAAATCAGATTATTGATACATAAGCAAGCGAAATCCGATGAGTTTTTCAGAATTATGCGAATTTTGGATGCCCCCCCAAACTGTCAAAATCACACTTCTGGATCCGCCAGTGTCTGTGAGGATTTTTGAGGTAGAGGAATATTTAAAATGCCAATTTGAACACAGAAACTTGCTTTTACCTTGTAGGAGACCGGCCAGAGCAAATTCTTGATATCGTACGTACAACTGTTGACTTGTAGCGTTATTAATGTCGTAACTATTCCTTGTAAAACATATTGGCTTTACGGGCAGCAAAACTGTAGGTATAGCTATTACTGCTTTAAGTAGATCTCGTCCTTCTGTGCTTGATATGTCAAGTTTAAGTTTGAGCTTCTAGGCTGTTTACGATCGTTTAAGTCCACCACGGCTGTTTACGATCGAGTTGCAGAAACGTCTCGACACTGACCTCTGGCCTCACTCGACCTTGAGTCATTGCGCCTCAGGGCCGGTCGGCTGGTATGACGAAACACGCGGCCGCGTTGTTCCGCGGTCCGTCAAGGACACGCTCCTGCCATCTTGTGAGTCAACATGCAAGCTCTGTTTCAAATATGGCATATAGGGTGAGGAATGAACCAGGTTAGGATAGGGACTCTCAATGTGTGCTATGAGAGGTTAGGAAAGGATTTATTTGGCCTGATAATTCTTACAAAGCGGAAAACGGCATTAGATAGGTATTTCTCATCCATGCTTAGACTACCTGGGTATACTTCATTTTTTCGTCGGAAATATGGTGAACTAAATCATTGGAAAATCAAGAGCTTGAAACGCAAACTGCTAATTAAACCAAATGCAATGTTCATACATACCGACTCGACGTGAATATATGATAACGTGATAAATAATACATCTGATTGATTTTTGACTGAACAGTATTTCTAAGGATTATCACTTGGTTTTCACAGGAAAAGGCATAGTAAATATTTTACTGTCATTTTTGCCCCGGGTACCTCATCAGAATGAAAATTTTGTCCCCGACCTTGTCCATAAGGACAGAACACTTTACCACCCCTGATGCCAGACCGCACACGGCGCGCGCCAGCCGGTCGGCAAGCGGCGCCTGGGAGGCGCGGAGACTGGCGGCGCCCAGCTCGGCGAGTCCGGCCACCTCCGGAAGCTCGTCCAGCACGTCAGCCAGCACGTCCTGTCGCTAGTCAGCAGACAGCACAGCCCACAGGGTCGCGCTCAGCGGCCGGCAGCGGCGCCAGCGTCACAAACAGCTCCGCGGCCAGCCAGATTTGATGCACTTCACCCTCCAAGTGGGGGGGGGGGGGACTGGCGGATCCAGGGTGAGGGCCGCCGAGGACGCAGCCACCCCCAAGCGCTTGAGTCGCGGGGCCGAGCCGTGCTTTGGCCTCCCCCAAACCGGGGAGGTTCGGGGGAGGTCAAAACACGGCCCGGCCCTACGACCCGGGCGCCTGCGGGGAGGCCGCGGGCCCGGCGGCTCCCACCCTGGATCCGCCAGTGTGTGTGTGTGTGTGTTGGGGGGGGGGGGGCCCATTTGAATATGAACCGGACCCCCTAGGATCTACAGTTGGTGCAAAATGGGCAATTACCCGTCCCAAAAATTATTACTATATGTCTAATCATTAGTTAAAAACTTATTTATGACAAACGTTTAAAAAAGACTCCTGACTTTGGTGACCTCTGGAGTATTAACTATGAACCTTGAGCTTAAATTCGATAAAAAAACATGTCGATTTGAATTCAGTAGCTTTCCATTGATTTTCCCTTTGGTTAATTTGGTCTCATAGTTCCCGAGATATTTTGGAACTTCAAGCAGTCTTCACTTGGAATACGTGACCTTTGATGACCTTCTGGTGACCTCAATATTGGACCTGAGCCCCAAAATGTCAACCACACTTCGAATGGCCCTGTAGAGAGCTTTCGAAAGCTGTGTCTGCGTCTCGCTAGCCATTTTAGTTTTCGAGTTAGAGGGGGTTGATACAAGACGAAGATTTAACACGCTGGCCATGCCGGCTACCAGAACCTGTGATCACCTGACGTCACATGACGTCACGTGACGTCACGACTAATCAGAGCTTGATTTTTTTTTTTTTTTGCTGGAATTGCCTACCTAGTTATAAAGCCTTGGCAGCGTCTGTATTTCCGCGCTGGAAAAACACAACCAAAAATTGATGTCTGACAACGCCTGAACAAGGACGCAGGAACCAGGGGGTGGGGGGGGGGAGGCAGAGGGGGCAGCCTCCCCAACATTGTCAGATTTTAAAACTACGCCTATGGTGTTGCATGGAAATAATTTACTTCAGAATGCCTCCAGCCCCCAACTTTTAAAGAGTTCCGGCGCCCCTGCGCCTGAATGTACGTGCCTTTATGTAGAGGGAACCTTCAAAATGATCCTAGCTTAGCTGGCTGGGGTCATTTTTTCATGTGCGAATTTTGGTCGAGGCCACTCAAAGCAATTTTACCACCCCTGGCTGTTAGACGAAGCGCCGAAGGAGTGTCGAACGTTGCAACACATCATCGGTTTGGGTGCAGCACTAAAAGCTCCCTGGATTCAACAACTGCTGCTTAAACCCGCGCACTGCAGGGTTTCGCGCCGAACAGTGGCGTATTTAGAAATCCGCCAAGGGGGGGGGGCAAGCCCTCAAGGGGCGCCAAAACCACTCATGAGGGCGCCGTCAGCGAGAAAAAATGCTTGATGCGCGGGGGAGGGGGTAGGCTCCGATAAATTTCGCATGGCGCCTATGATTTCCAATTTAGTACTTGTCCCTCCCAAATATCCTCTTCAAAGGCGCCAAAGGGCGGATCCAGCCGGCCGTTTTGGGGGGGGGGGTGGGCAAACCTTTTAGCGGACCTAACCTACCACCAATTTCGAATTTCTCACCGCGATTTTGTCCACTTTATTTTGCCAACCATAGGAATTTCTCATAATTTCTTCTATTTTGATTTTTTCCAGTTTTTATTTCGACTATCCTTGCGTTATCGAAAAAAAGGGCTTGCAGTTTGTATTGTTCCGACATTGCCTATACAGTACCAGAGCAAAGCTATTTCAAATTGTCAACTGACCCAAGGGTGTCGCCGATAATTTTTGAGTGGGGGATGGGCTGAAATGACGCAAAAATGTAACCCATTTTTATGCGTGTATGTAAGCCTTTGCAGAATTGTTGTAATGTGGTCTTGATATTAAAATAGGTATTTGTTATTAGCGCGCGAAGCGGCGCGAAATTTTTACGGGTTTGCCTGATAAACCCAAAACCATAGTCGGTTCGCCTCTATGAAAGAATAAAAAGCTAAACATTGCTATTCATTCAATTCACCGTTACATTTTGAAACGAAGACGGATGGCGATGGCTTCGATATGACGATGTGACGAATGTGGACCGCGAAGTGGCGTAAAAGTTTTTTTAATTTTATGTCGCTGGAAAACGACAATTAATATTGGAACCAGACTTCAGATAAACCCCTATGCCTGGTTGCTTATTTCGCGTATGATAAAAATATTAAAATTAAGGTAGTTTTTAATAATATATTCTCGGTACTAAATTACGGATGACCGGTGGTAGTAAGTGCTTGATAACTTAGCTATATAGAATAATAATAAACTGTATACATAATGCGCCGCAGCTGCCAACAAACAATTGGTAACAGTGCAAATGGGTTGAAAACAGCAAGCAGGCAGAATGGCTTTTCCGCACATAAATGGTCCCTACGGATCTGGAGGAGCCTGGACGAAATGGCTTGCGAGAGATGCGTCCTGGCCTTAGTCCCACTATTGGCATTTTGGTCCAGCTGGACACAGAGCAAATAGTACCGACCAGGGGAGACTGCCAGACACTTAATTAGTTTATTTTCCCATTTTCCCGATTTTTTATCATTTCAAACAATTGCGTATTTTTATTGTTCATGCCGCGAAGCGGCGAGAAATTCGAGTTTTTTCAACTTGTGAGGCGTCTGTATTTTGACTGTTGCAAAAACAATTTTACAGCTGTACGGTCCGACCGTTGGGAGGGCGGGGAGGGCAAAACATAGACTCAAAACCTTTGGGAGCCATTGCCCCCCCCTGGATCGGAGATCCGGCCTTGAAAGGCGCCCTCTTGAAGCTCCCATACACATTATGAAGGGCGCCCTCCCAAATAGTCTGGTCCGAAGGCGCCCTACGATACATCTTCCGGGCGCCCTCTCAAATAGCTCGAACACCCTCTGTGAGACCGGAGGCGCCCCGCCTCACACTCAGTTAAACGACGCCTTTGGAGGTATGTAGGGAGGCGCCCTCGGGCCTCGGAGATATGTATCTGCAGGGTGATTTGATTAAGTTGAGAAGGCGCCTTCAGAGGTTGCAATCGCATCTTAGGACCTTGGAGGTATGTGGAAGGCGTCTTCAGAGATGTTATTCGGAGGGCGCCGTTTCATACGCCTTCTCGTATATGTATCAGAGAACACCACCGTAAGTGTATTCGAGGACGCCTTTGAAGGTATGTCGGAGGGCGCCATCGAAGACGTATCGGAGAACGTCTTTGGAGTTTGGAGCCTGCAGAGTGTATAATTTTGGGAGAGCGTTTTCAAAGGTGCATGGGGCGCTTTGCGGCAGGTATGTAGGAGGGTCGTCTTCATGTTGGTATCGGATGGCCACCTTGGGATGTCATGGGAGGGCGCCTTTGGAGGTATGTTTTGAGGCGCCTTCAGAAGTTTATCTAAGGGCGCCTTTGAAGCAATGTGGGAAAGGTAGGAGGTTGTATTGAGAGGTCGCCTTTGGGAGCTATGTGTGGAGGCGCCTCTGGAAGCATTTGGAGGGCCGCTTGAAAGAATGTGGGAGGGCACCTCAGGTGTGACCGGAGCGCGTCTTACATCGTTGAAAAACGCGCTTCATATTCAGCCGGAGCGCGCGCCTCACATTCAGCGATGGGCGCCTTCGGCGCCCTTTTACTGAATGTGAGACGCCATTTCATGAACCGAAGGCGCCTTCGGCGCCTTCGGTGCATGCAGGCGCCTTCGGTCCATGAGGGCGCCTTCGGCGCCCAAGGGGGGCCATGGTGCGGTGACCCCCCCTAAATACGCCCCTGGCGCCGAACACGAACTGCAGGAGGGGGGTGATTTCCGCCCCCCACCCCGTGAGATCTCGATAACTACGCAACGTAGCGACAAGTGGAAAACGGCATTAGATAGCTCTAAGCAAGTTTTATCAAAAGTATTTCAGTCTTTTCTTGGATCAAGTCACAATTGAGGTCACCAGTGGTCACCGAAGGTCAGATTTTCCGGTTTTAGGACTCTTTTCCAGAAATTCCCGATTATCTCGGAAACTATGATAGCTAGGAGAAAACGATTGAAAAGAGGAATCGATGGCTATTGAAATTTGCAATGGCATGAATGACATCAAAATTGAGCTCATATCAATGGTTTATGCTCTAGAGATCATGAAAGGTCAAAAATAATATTTTTAGCCAAACAGTTTTTCGGGAATAGCATATCACCTAACAAAGATAAGGAAATAATTTTGACGCCATCGTGTTTGTTTCATTGAGGCGCTTTGAAACTTATACACGGTGACCTGATAAGGTCAACTTCAAAGTTTGACCTCAGGTCAAGGTCATTTGGTGATCCAGGTACGTCATGTTGCATATAGGGCAACGCAGCCAGATAAGACGAACACAGTGGTGTCAACTAATCGTCTCTATCTCTTTTCTATCAATAGTTATTAGCAAACCATTGCTGATGACCTCAGATGACCAGAGATGACCTTGTAGAAATCACTGAGCAACAATTGCACCTTGATCATCTAGAATGAGCTAAAATAGCATGATTCTAAAATAATTGGCCTGATCCAATCATATTTCCTGAAAGGGATGCATTTGTTTATTTTCCCATTCACTTATAATGGGGAGGTCAGGAAATTACCTGACCTTTGAGTCCACGATACGGAAAAATCCGATATACCAAGAACTGTAGTACTGATATTCCTTATGAACCCTGCAAGTATCAAATTTTTTTTCGGAAAAAGGACTGTGGCTTTGGCACGAAACACAAAACTTTTTTGAAGGTAAGGTCACTTGACATGAACTTGTGACCTGACCTGAGATTGACCTTAATCAAAACTTTCCAAAGTGTGGTAATGATGCCCAAACAGTGTACGAAATGTGTGGCGCTGCACGCCGCCGTTTTTCCGCTACTCCTGAAAAACCTGAGGGGGGCGGAAATCAACCCCCCCCTGCAGTGCGCGGGTGAACCCGCGGGGGACGTAGGGGGGTAAATATTACCCCCTCCGGATTTCCGCAATAACTTGAAAACTGTAACAAATAACGACGTCAAAGTTTCAGTATCTTATTCAGCATCAATTTGACGTCTGCCTAAAAAAAATCATCGAAAATAATTCAGAACTTTGGGAGATAATGACGTTTTGATGACGTCATGTCATGTCACTTTGGGTTGAATAACGATAACTNCTACATTCGCTTTATCATGCAATGGTTCTCACCGTCAATGGTAGAGATAACCTCTCCATGCAATCAGAATGACTCGTTACCCACTCCACATCGGTCAGACTGCAACAGTTCTCGGCTTCAAGCTATGCGGTACAGCATAACTTCAGGCGTGTACTACTAGTGCCACCTAGGGACAGGAATATAAGTAAACATGTGCACTGTTGCATTTAACCTTCGTTCGTGTAGGGCAAGATCACTGCGTGACCGACCCTGTAGGGGATAGAGGGGGATACGACCCCCTTGGCGTTTGGCCCCTAATTGAGCTAGAGCTTCGGTTAAAAAACGAGAGTGTTGCTTGTGATGAGAGGAAGCCATTGACATCTGATTTGAAGATGCTGGGTCATTAGGTGACCTCTGAGGCCATGTCAAAGCCAAAATGTCATCACAACATAAATGTGTAAAAAATTAATGTTTATCGAGCTAAAATCGTAAAGGAACATCTTAGAATGCTAAATATACGCCAAATTTGAAATCAGCATACAAAATGGCCCAAAAACAGCCAAATTAAAAAAGCTCATGTCAGGTCATCTGAGGTCAGTGACCTCGGTTGACTTTCGGAAGCGCATGACCCCAGTGGAACATATAGTCATGTAAAATGGACCCCAGATTTGAAATCAGCGTCACAAACTGCACTAGAAACGGTCAGAAGACGACACAAGATATCTGAGGTCATCGGAAATTAGTGGCCTCTGTTGACCTCTGAAAAGGTCAATCGAGATCGTAATATCTTCAGAAGCCACAACTGTCACCTGGAAACACCTTTGCATATGCTCCTGAACAACAAATACTCGGGAACTGCACATGTTTCAAGGATCGTTACTACGGGACGCTAGTCCCGCCAAACACGACCTTGAGAAACAGGTCAAAGGTTATGGGTCATACGGATTAGAAGTTCGAAATTTGCAGCGTATGTGTTAAATGGTTGCAAAGTAGGGTACTGAAGGTTTCATCACGATCAGTTGATATTAACGTGAGTTATTCTGACAAAACCGAGGGTGGCATCCACCCCCTACACTGGCGAAGTAATTCTTAACCAGCGATCCCCGGCGCTTAACAACACTTGAACTGTAACACAGAGCTGAACATTATTTGGCATGCATTGTTTTGATGATCTTTGCGCAATGTTGTGCCAATGAAACAGAATCAGGGATACAATATATGCATCGCGCATTGTGGGCCAGCATCAAACAAATCAGCTGTAATTTCCCCATTTGGCTGCTTAGCCACAATGGCCCCCACCCGAAGGGTCTAATAACCCAAGTAAGGGAGTTACTTCCCTGTTTTAAAATAATTAATCAAATGTGTAATGACAGCCAAATACCGACCCAAATAGTTACCAAACACGGCTGCAACTCGCAAACACACATCCACGTTCGAGTGCAAACGTTCGACAAGTCTCCACCACTCACTATTAGCGCCAGCCGATGTAATTACCAAATAGCATTTGCATAGACGGAAACGACGGCTTCACAGAAGTTTGAGAGTTGAAGATCAACAGAGGGAGTATTCTCGAGAAACTTGTTGCGGTGCTACGGCAAACTTGAGAGGCAGCCGCTTTTCATAGAGTCGACTCTACCGAACGGACATTTTAAAAGTTTTGCGTGCGTGAAATACTAAAGCCACTTTAATTTATCAACTATGGCCCAAAGCATACTTAACCAACATGCTGTCCGGCTTTCGATTATTTTCAGGAAAAAATAACTAGCTTGGCCCTCAAGTCACAGTTTTCACCTGAACGGGAGGTCTAGCTGGCGGTCGCTTAATTTTATGTTTCGGCAAATCAGAACGGTTCGGTAACCACGCCAGGTCGCGCAGAATCGGAATTGACATCTTTAACAGCGCACTACAGAGCCAAAGCCATATGCGTAATGTCATTTACCAACCTCCCCGCATGGTCATAGAGGCCAAATCCATCCCCGATGTCAGAAAGTCGGCATCGCAATACTCAAGCCTTAACATAATCTCTCTTTCTCTCTCATCAGGCTTGAAACGCACGAACGATGCAATTTATTACCCTCTGGGAAGCAATAGTAAACTGCACTGATTGGAATTACTGCAGCTCTGTGAAAGCAAGGCTTTCTGAGTGACGAGGAAAACAAATACAATCGTAACACAGGCACATGTGAGAAGTGAAATTCAGCGCACTTAGAGAAGAGGGCCTCAGTTATCCGATCGGTTGAACCCCATAGCAAAGCACAACTTAGTACAAACGTAGCTAATAGCTTCAAAACGAAAATTTACATTTAGATATCACAAATCGTATTTTTATAATTGGACATGAGTATTCCACGCGTTTCGCATGGGTAATCGCTGAGCTATCATCCATAACGCAACTTACTGTTTTTTTGCACCTCTCGTATCTACAAATGTAATAGATTGGTTTTAATACATTATTTATATTTAACTTTCACAATCAGCTTTCCGTTGTGTTGGTCTTTGCGATAAGTAATACGGCTATGCCCCATGTACCGCTCCATTCCATCAAATTAAAATATTTACACCCATTCTCGCTCCCTTCTCGTTCCAAATGGGATTCCCATGCCGCACTTAACGGCGTGCTCAACGTGCTTAGCGGCCAACACATAATATCATCGCCTACAATGTACACATTGACGCCTGCCAGTTCACCAGAGCTTAGCGATCCTCATTACGTCTCACGCGGTAGCTCCGCGGAAGAAACATCGGGCCGACTTCCGTCCTCTGTCCACTCCTCCCGCCAAGGGGGTCGTCTCCTCCCACCAGGGGGTCGACTCCTCCCGCCGGTCGTACCTTCGCGATGATAGCTAATTTGTGGCCGATTTCGTGAGGGCCGCTCGGCCACCAGGGGACGATACTGAGCTGCGGTCCGGCGGCCAAGGACGCGCCCTAGTGGATGACAAAACGGCCAGGGGCGGACACTGCCGTCCGGAGGCCAGGGACGCGCCCTGCCCCCTGGTGGATGCAAAAAACGACAACTATCCAACTACTCCAAGAAAGTTTGATTTCCTTGATTTATTGATATTCATATATGTATGCATAGTATAATATAGGTATTGATTCATATGTAAGAGCATGCATATATATAATTAATTGGGGCTTCTGACCGACCACACGTCCAATGGTTTCCATTTTGCTCGTTCTCACACTAATCAAATTCATAACTAACAAAGCGCGTGAATCAGGTTTTCCTCGACAGGCATCCATGCGCTATACGCAAGAGAATATATTACCCGGCATTGAACTGTGGGAGGGAGGGGGGGGGGGGGGGGGGTAACGCCCCCGCCATTTTTTCGTTATACCTCAAAAACGATTGAAGCTTTCAACGTGAAACTTTGGGTACCTTATCCTACATCAATGTCACGTCTTCTGTGCGAAATTGAAGCGATTTCATTGATAAATATTGGAGATATAGCTACTTTAGTGACGTCACTACACAGTTTTTACACGTAATTCAGCTAAATTTTAACGGACCGTACAAAGGTAATATAATAAGCAAAATGCAATCCAAAAACAGATAACGATTGCAATTAATAAGATAAACAAAATGACTATCTCGAATTTTTTAAATTTTTGCTTTCTGACACAAAATAAAAACGTATTTTTGAGAAAAATGACTACAAAATCAAAATTTTCAAAGACAGCAAAAACGGAAGATATGTCAGAGGCAAAAATATGCAAACAACTACCAAACCGAATTTCAAAATGATATCATTATTTTTGACTGAGTGATCGCATTTACAGTGCTGGTAACTCATGACGTCATGTTTTGAAATTGCGTGTTTTGGCTTTTATTGACAAGATATAGACAAAAATGGCAGCACTGTATTTATGATACAAATCTAGTCTAGAAACAAGGATTTTTGGTTTATATTGATCAATTAAAAAAAAAAAAATTATCTTAATTTGACCTTAGCTTGGCATTTACTTCATATACAGGAAATCTGGTGGTCAAATGAGTATCACTATCGCTTTCCATGCGTGAAATGATCCATACAATATGTGTTGCATGGCTTTCGTAGATATTTTGTGTAGTGACCTTTTGTGACCTGACCTTGACCTTTTATCTTTGACAATAATCTCACTTCGATCATGCAGGATGTGTGTCATACCTTTAAGAGCACTTTGAGTGATCATGGTCGCAATCGAAGGCTTTGGATGCAAAGTATGGCCCATCAACGAAAACACCTTGATTTTGAACTTCGACCTGACCGTGACCTGACATTTTACCTCAATTTGACATTTTCAAGTGTGCTTTATATTTTTATTAATGAGCGCTTTCGAATGCCGCCTTGCGCGTCTCGCTGCGATCAACGGTTTGGAAGATAACCGGGGGGCGTTTAACGCCCCCTCCCAGTCAATGGTGTTCAGGTCAGACCCCAGTCAATGCCGGGTTAATGCGCACTGAGCAAGACAAGGATCCGACAAGTTTTGACGCACATCTACGGGATAAATTTAAATGAAATGGTAGAGCCAAAATATGTACAGTCTGTTTAATAGCCGTTTTCACGATGGATTATTTTGCGCGAAATGTTTTAAAACATTTTAAAATGTTTTAAAACATTTCGCGCAAAATAATCCTTCGTGAAAGCGGCTATTATGTATCTTCTCATTTTAGTTTCTAGAGCTTATCTAATTTCACTCCTGAGTATACGAAGGACTGATATAAGAGAACATGTCGTTACCACATGCTCCCTTAAAGGAAATAGTTCACCTTGGATTGTTTTTTCAAACACAATTTGATTATATTTTTTAATACAACTTCTTTTCTAATGTCAAAAATAGTCATACATCGCGCCGATTAGGACCAGAAGGACGTAAATTTTAGCATTTCATCAAAACTATAATGCGTACTCTACGCAACGTCAAACGTGGCTCTAAAGCCAATCAGATTCGAATGTATAAAGTCGCGTAAGATTACTGTAACAGCCTCTGCCCAGGCGTGTGAGACCCACATAGCCTCTGCCAGGCTGTGAGGCCACAGTCTTCGACATAAAGTGAAAATATATTCCGGCTGGAAGTGGATGAGCCCCTGTTAGCCCAGAAATTTGGCAGTCGGGTTTTTTCATACACGGGCTCAAAACTGCTAGTCAGTTCAAAACCATGTTGAAGGTGAACTTTCCTTTAATCTCTATTCTTCATGTACTTATTGGTTTCCAAAAAGGCCATCCCGCTGGGCTTGATGACGCAGTTTTTAAAGGGAGTATATACGCCTTGGGAAAATTATGAGAAATGATGGAGATGAGAGCCGCTCATCTGGGCACTCATCTACATCAATCCACATACTTTTCCAAAGGCGGTTTATTACCTTTAACTGCCATGCCGGCCAACCCAGCGGGACGCTTATTTTGGAACCAATAGAACAGTGTAGTGCAAATTGTCTGTCCATGCAAAAGTTCTGTCCGCTGTCTCTGTCTCTGTCTGTCGGTGCTGCACGCAGTGGAATTCCAATGCAATTTACTTTAAGCCCTTTCCCCGGTATCAGAGGGCGAGGGCAAGAAATAGTTTCAATATATTTTACTGCATGTAGCACCGACAGACAACACCGATGGACAAAGTTGACATATAACTAAACGGGTGCGCTTAATTAACCAAAGCCTTTTAAGAATACTTTCTACGCTAGCTTCCGTCAGACGAAAACAAACATCGCCCCGGGGGAATGGAGGGTTTAATCGAATAGAGCACTGAAAAGACTGCTGCTAGCCGTTTTCACGAAGGATTTATTCGCCAGGGCGCATCGTCCATCGGGTGGTGTCGATGAAGTGGACAGAACATTTGCACTTCACTGTACGTACATACCAGTGAAATTATATTAGTTTTAGAAACTACAAAAGGGACAATACATACTATACCGGCTGTACGGTGTACATACCAGGGAGTGACGATACCTTTAAGGAGAATTTCCAGCGTCAATTCGGAATATTTCAGAATGCTAGGTTGTGAATACACATTGTTTCTGTGTAACTATCATAAAATGTTTAGCATGTGTCTGTAAGGCTTCATGTGCGGGCCAAGTCAATTGATCAACACATACAATTTCCTTTAAAAGTCACATAACAACATTCAGAGAGTTGTATTTCGTTCATCTAACAACTAGCACACTCAGGCACGCATACTAACATGTCTTCAAACGCACCCGTGAGCAGCACCACAGCAATTCGCCCAGCCCACTCCCTGTCGCTCACGTCTGCACTGCATCCATCTTCCTATCCCCGCGCCGCCACATTCACCACCAACGGTAACCTCACACGGCCACTACATGGCCCATCTGACACTGAATGGCTCCCTCAGCCGCGCTCACAGTCCCACAGTCCCACGGCCACAGATCCACAGATCCACAGACCCACAGTCTCACATACTAACACAGCTATGGCCGGAGGACACACCTCACTTCACTGGGTGAGCTGGGGCCACCGGCAGGTGGACACAGCGCCGCTGATACCGGTCTCTAGGAGCGATAGTACTCGCTCAGCTTCGAGTCTGTCGTCTTCCACACCTGTTTGTCTGCCAGGCTTACCAGCCAGCCGGGCTCGAGGCCGAAGAAGATCTGACGAGGGTCCTTCCGCGCCGTCAGCACACCCTCCTGTCGAAACGAGGGGCGATGGGGTCAGATGTGGTGGGGTCAGATGTGGTGGGGTCAGATGTGGTGGGGTCAGATGTGATGGGGTCAGATGTGGTGGGGTCAGATGTGGTGTGGTCAGATGTGGTGGAGTCAGATGTGGTGGGGTCAGATGTGGTGAGGTCAGATGTGGTGGGGTCAGATGTGGTGGGGTCAGATGTGGGCCATGTGGTGGGTCAGATGTGGTCGGGGTCAGATGTGGTGGGTCAGATGTTGGTGGGTCAAGATGTGGTGGGGTCCAGATGTGGTGGGGTCAGATTGATGGGTCAGATTGGTGGGGCAGATGTGTGTGGGGTCAGATGTTGGTGTGGTCAGACGGGTGGGGTCAGACCGTGGTGGGGTCAGATGTGGTGTGGTCAATTGGGTGGCAGATGTGGTGGGGTCATGAAGTGGTGGGGTCATATGTGGTGGGGCAGATGTGGTGGGGTCCGATGTGGTGGGGTAAGATGGTGGTGGGGTCGATGTGGTGAGGTCAGATGTGGTGGGGTCCCAGATGTTGGTGGGGTCAGATGTGGTGGGGTCAGATGTGGTGTGGTCAGACGTGGTGGGGTCAGACATGGTGGGGTCAGATGTGGTGTGGTCAGATGTGGTGTGGTCAGATGTGGTGGGGTCAGATGTGGTGGGGTCAGATGGTGGTGTGTCAGATGTGATGCGGGTCAGTGTGGTGCGTCAGATGTGGTGTGGTCAGATGTGATTGGGGTCAGATGTGGTTTGGGGGTCAGATATGCGGGGTCAGACTGGTGGGGTCAGATTGTGGTGGGGTCAGATGTGATGGGGTCAGATGTGATGGGGCCACGATGTGGTGGGTCAGATGTGGTGGGGTCAGATGTGGTAGGGTCAGATGTGGTGGGGTCAGACGTGTGGCCTGATGTATAGCGTGTGCGATGCTATTATGGCTGTGGAATTGGCGCATAGCCACCACCCAGTTAGAGCTCATCCTGCTGGGTACATGCCCCCGGACCTGAACAACATGACCCCGGACCTGCACAGAGAGCATGGTGGACTGGACAGATTCGCTGGACGGCCGTACCCTCAAGAGACGAGCCCGGTGTGCGGGAGACGGACTAGTGACTCTCGATCTCCAGGAGACAGAGCCGGAGACAGATAGACACTGGACAGGGAGGAGAAAACCCACCACGGACCAATGGTCCTCATATGGACCAATGGTCCTCACAATAACTGACAGGGAGGAGAAAACCCACCACGGACCAATGGTCCTCACAATAACTGAACATATGGGGTGGTAGACGGCCACGGTTCGGCAAATGACAGCAAATGACAACTAAGAGTTGGGACACAACCATTTCAGTCACAGCTGTCCCATCGCTCCATTATATAACCGACATTTGGTCCCACTGACAAAACATCTACCGGGGAATGTTCTCTCAGCACGGAACTACGTCGAACACCGCTGAGACATTACACAACAAAGGGCAGCTAAGGAACATCCATTACACGCTTCCTAACTTCGCCTCCCGGCCGGATATTACCTGCATGCTTCCTAACTTTGTCACAAAACAGATAACGTTCATTGTATGCTAGCTAACTTCGCCTCCCAACAGTCATCGGGGACAGGCGGCAGCGACTTCCCTGTTGGCTGAGTCCGGCCAGAGCACAACACACATCCCGCGTCAAAACACAGCACACATCCCGCCATAGCACAATACACATCACGCGCCAAAACACAGCACACATCCCGCCATAGCACAATACACATCACGCGCCAAAACACAGCACACATCCCGCCATAGCATAACACATCCCGCGTCAAAACACAGCACACATCCCGCCATAGCACAATACACATCACGCGCCAAAACACAGCACAACATCCCGCCATAGCAAAACATCCCCGCGTCAAAACACAGCACAACAATCCCGCCAGATGCATAACACATCCCGCGTCAAAACACAGCACACATTCCCGCCATAGATAACACATCCCGCGTCAAAACACAGCACAACATCCCGCCAGAGCATAACAACATCCCGCGTAAAACACAGAGCACAACATCCCGCCATAGCATAACACATCCCGCGTCAAAACACAGCACACATTCCGCCAGAAGCCATAACACATCCCGCGTCAAAAAACACAGACACACCCCGCCAGAGCACAATACACATCCCGCGCCAAAACACAGCACACATCCCGCCATAGCACAATACACATCACGCGCCAAAACACAGCACACATCCCGTAACACCACAACAATCGCAATCCCACGCCAAAACACAGCTCACATCCGGTCAGAGCACAACAAACATCCCGCGCAAAACACAGAACACATCCGACGGGCCACGGGAACCCTCTCCGCCGGGCCACGGGAACCCTCTCCAACACACAGCGCCAGTCAGCGCCGTGGATGCCACTCTCATCTGCCGGCCTCACGCCCTCACGCCTTGATTTGATGGCGGGAAATCCGTTTACGGCGTTCGCTGCGGTCCGGTAAACACAGGGGCCTCACCGGCGACCGCAGACCGCGTCAGTACCGGCTGAGGTGGGGCCAAGAGGCACCTCTTACTGGCCACCCGCTGCCGTCGCCCCGCATCCGCTCCATTGTCTCACCGCCCAACGGCCGGTCCAGAACGACAACTAAGTGGGCTTGGTGGGGGCCGAATCCCTCAAAAAGTATCCAATAGTTATACAAACTCATCGGATTTCGTTTTCCTAAGCAGTGTTAGTTGACTTTTTCCTTGTTAGACGCTAACAACAAACTTTCCTTAGTAAAGTTAATATTTAAATTGCAAATATCAGAGAATGTGACAATTTCCCGCCGATTTCAGACGTTTTGAGGCCATAACCCTCTTGACCCTCTCAAGTCCGCCAGTGCCGCCAGCGCCGCCGCCGCTCCCCCTCCCCGCCCCGTCGCGTGGCCAGAGTTCAACCGTCGCGATCGACGGGGTTACCGTCGCGATCGACGGGGTTGATTGACGGGGTTCGGCGTCCGTCTCGGTAGGCTCTCAGGAGGCAGATAAACGCCGTCACCGCACTGCGCCCGCCGGTGATGAGACAGATTTACCGACTTGTTTTTCGGCGCGGAATGGACCGACGAGGGATGCTCACAGGCTGGTCTCTGTGGCGGAGAGGGAGGCCGAGTGGCTGGCTACGACAGCCGAGGTTTGCTAGGAACAGATGCTGAATGGGCTCGGTGTTTTTCGAATGCGAGCGATGTCTCAGACGGTAGCCCGATACAGTTCGTAAAAGCTAACGGTTGCAAAACATAGGCATTCCTTTCAAGCCGGATCACCAACGAAGATGTGTCTTCAAGAGGCGTGGGGCTTGTATCACCGACCACTGATGTATTCCCTACAAGCACTTAATCCTCCTCCCGAGGGCAGTGGACTCCGAGCAGTCGTCAGCGGTCAGGTGTGCCGTCGATCCTGCGACAGACGAGCCAGTGTCCTGTGTCGCGTGTCGTCGATCCTCCGACAGACGAGCCAGTGTCCTGTGTCGCGTGTCCCCTGTCTCATGTCCCCGTGTTTGTCTCGCGTGGGGTGCCGGAAGCTTTTAATGAGCTTCGGTTGATAGGCCACCACGCGACGCCACCAGCACGTCATGGACAGTGTCGGTCCTGCCATTCATGTGGACACGTGGCACGTTCTGACCCTGTTATCCCTGAGGACACGTTTCATGTGACCCTTCTATCCATGTAACATCCTCTGCTATCCGCCAGAACATGGGATACTCTGACGCCCACGTGGCATACATGACGCACACGTCTACATAGTCGTCTACAGAGCCGCGATGTCGGACTATCTGTCACCGTCTGGAACAGGCCGGCGCCTATTGATCGTATCATGGATCGCTCCAGACTGCTTTTTACCGGTGGCGTCTTCCCCGATTGGCTGCAATCGGCTGTGTTTGCCCCGAGGGCTTTAACAGGCTGGGAGCGGCGAAACCGAGCACCGCACCGCCGCGCCGGCGAGCCGTCCCCGCCCCAAACTCCGCCCGCAGGAGAGCCGCCCGCCCGCAGGAGAGCCCCCCGCCCGCAGGAGAGCCCCCCGCCCGCAGGAGAGTCCCCGCCCACAGAAGAGCCCCCCGCCCGCAGGAGAGTCCCCGCCCACAGAAGAGCCCCCCGCCTGCAGGAGAGCCGAGCGTAGCCGATTCGATGGTCAGAAACTGATGCATTGAGGAGTCTCTTTAAAGCAGCGAGGAGTTTTACCGCGTGCGTATCTTTAAAGCGACGCTGAAATGATTCAGTGGATAGGATTGCGCGATCGATCGTCATGGATAGAATTGCACGAAACTGCGTTTTCCTCTCAGTCACATTTTGAAAAGTATCTCAGAAAAGGCATTATTCAGCTCAAGCAATAGAAGGCGTTCTTCATATCCTGTCTGAAGCCTAGATACCGAACAGGACAGGTACCAGTGATAGCACATACGTGCACTGGAGCACGTTCGCAAGAGCACACGCACAAACACAGACACACATTTGATGACAATAATTGTTTATCATTTTGTTTTATTCTAACCATTATCCTTGATCTTGCAGCCTCATTGAGGTGTGCTCTTAAAGGGAAATAATGACCATTTGATTTGTTTAGCAACAATTTCTTATGCTACCATTATGGTACTAAAATGATGCTATTTAAATTTAAGGATTACATACAATTATTTCCTAATTCAAAGTTGTTAATTTGGAGAAAAAAGCAGATACCTTGTGTTATTCATGAAGGTCACTGCCAACGTTGTCCTTCCCTACCATTATCATGTAAACAAGTCATAGGGCCAGGAACTTAAGTAAACAAGCCTAGAAGCGTGACAACGTCCCTGGTGGGCCAATTCAACAAATCCCCGTCACGAAATAGGTTGCCGTTCATGTGCAATTGTGCAATGTGCATAGGTGAGAGTTTCCAATTTGATTGCCAGTTTTATTGTTATTGCTTGTTGATTTTTTGTGGAAAACGATTTTCATGATAATATACATCATAGTGTTATATACAGCCAGATACAAAACTATACAAAACTCCAAATGTTGAAAATATACGAAGCATTTTCAAAAGCAAGTACTAACTAGACCGCCGTTATTGTGCATAAGTTAACTGCTAATTTTGTTACTTTTGTATTCAATGGCTGTTAACTGTTTGAGGATCGACGGGCATATAATCGAAACAAGCAGAACGCAAAATAAATCTTCCACTCCATTGCATACAAAAGCAATGCAGGAAAAGCCCGCAGTTTGCTGAGGACCGAAAGTACTTGCCAAGTACCGGTCGTTAAAAGTGTGGAGCGCTTATCAACTTTAACTTGAAACATCTTTCGATAGGAATGTTTTTATGCAAAATGTAATTAATTTAAAATACATTTTCGTCTCGTCTGTCAATTTCAATTAATAACTCCATTTTCGTGGGAAAAGATAATTATTTCCCTTCAACAATATGATTTACAAAAGCCTAATAGCTTCCACTTGTGTTGCCGTCACTTCTGCCGCCACTTTATTCTACTGCAACTGACACCTGCGCCGACTGCGGAAACCAATCAACGATATACCATCGCAATACCGTCTGTCTGGATTCCCGCGATCGAACGGCCCCGTTGAGCATTTGATGGTGAACGCTGGGTCGGTCGGCTCCGCATCAAATCCGTCTATTTCTCGGAGCCGGGCCGACTCTCCAGGCCCGGGCAGAGCATGGTGACGCCCCGAAGTTGCGAGCGCCGCAAACTTTACCGATCATCACTCGACAGTAACCGATCTGTGTCTGCCAACTGCGGCGATCTGTGTCTGCCAACTGCGGAACTGAGACACCAAGTCGGCACCGGAGCGGCGCTCGAGAACTGCCACTCCATCGCCGGCCCGCCGCCCCGCCGCTTCCGGGGCTCTCAAGTTCAGTGGGCGTCGCTCCGCAGCTGAGAACAATACCAATCGAGAGTCCCACTCCACAGCCTCCCGCCGCGGCCACTCGAAAACAGGTCACTGCAAGTCCAGCTTTATACAAAAATGATACACCCGGACTTTAATGATGATGATGATGATGATTGGGGCTTTAGGGCGCCGCAACAAAGTAGTTATATGGCGCCCATACACCCGGACTTTATTACGTCATTTGTTTTTTGCTGAGACTCATGACAATATAGATGAAGCATCATATACAAATATGTAGCCTGCATGCTCCGATCGTTAACCATTAAAGTGTCCCAAAATTGGTCGCTTTGGGTGGGAAATGACACCCTTAAATGTTAATAATTCTCCAATATCATTCCCCATTTCATGAGTGAATTTTCCACCCCAAAATAATGAATTGTGATATTGATTCTGACATGAATACGATGACTAAAAATATAGGAGAGAAATGCAAATTACTGCTTTTAATTTAAGACAGAAATAAATATGGTGCCATTTAATACATAATATTCCACTCCATGGTCTTCTTTGGCTCAAATGTTCCACTCAGACACCCAAGGCAAAATTATATTTTTGACACTGTTTACCAACGCACAAATCCTCGAAATAGCACAGCTATACCACAAATACGTAATGACGTCATTGGTTACATCACAGCCCACAACTGAGCCGTTAGCGTTCATTAGTCAACGCTAATTGCGTTAACGACACAGCATCGGGGGAATGGCAACAGTACGGGTCCTATTGACCTGAATTTGGTCGCAAAACAACCTCCGCAGTCTGTATGCCTTCTATAGACGAAACGCCTCGCGTAATGCACCCTGAACGGCACTTGTAACGCAGGACGCGATATTACATACGCACATATTGGCAGGTAAATGAATCGGTTCTGTCAGAACAATGCATTCATCATAACAGAGCGAAACTATCGTTGGAAACTAGTATTGGACTATGCAAGATGTATTACTAAGTATTAATCACGATATCAAGTCATTGTTCAAAGCATCCAATATCGGTAGCACAAAGTCTATTGAGAAATGCTCGAAATTTTGGCAATATTCAATCGTCAGCGTCCACTCAATACACATCAGACAGCAAACGCTCACGTCACTGGTCTGCACTGTCATTTATGGTCTTAACACTCTTGGTTGTAAATGAAAGTGGGCAGAGGCGTAGCTTCTCCAGAAAAGTTTGATGGGGAAGGGGCTGGGCTGAAAAAACGCTTAAACCAGCATTGGGTGGGGTCTCAGTCGCATTGGGTGGGGTCTCAGTTATCTTCCGAACCAATGACCGCACAGAAACGCAAAAAGCGGCAATCGAAAGCTTCCAAAAAAGACGCATCTAAAAACGTAATAAAATTAACAAAATAAGGTCACTTATCAGGTCACCGTCAGGTCAAAGGTAAATACGGATATATTTTAGTTTTTGGGTCATACTTTTCATCCAAAGCCATAGCTTTAGACTATTATTGCACAAAGTGCTCTAAAAGTGCTACCGTGTAAGCAAAAGCGAAAATGTAAGCAAAGGTCAAGGTCAAGATCAGGTCGTATAAGGCATGAGTACGAAAGTCATACGACACATGTTTCATATAATATTTTACACGTAGTTATAACTCGAAAGTAGCACCCATTTTCACAACCTGACCCCATATATAGTCAAGGTCAGGTCAAATAAGGTCAAAATTTGAAATTGATAAATATACAAAAATGCATGTTCCTAAACTATTGTTTACCAAATACAGTACTGACATTTATTTGTCTTTAACTGGTCATCAAAAGCCCCAAAAATATCTAAACAAAATATGGCGTCATGAGTTTCTCATACTTAGGAGCCATAGGCCTGTCAAAAATAAAGACATGGCTGTGATTTTTTTCTTCAAAATTGATCATATATGGTTCTCCTACATATATCTCGGTTTCAATTTTGAGGGCATTTAAAACAAATAGCTTTGGTAATCTACATATTTTTGTTTGAGGGGGGAAACAACTAATAAAATCAGAGAAAATCATTTTGTAGCCCTTAGTATTTGCTATATGTTTACATTTTACTTTAAAAATGGCCTTTGTACAGCCTGTTAAAGTTAAGCTGATTTTTTCGACAAACTCGTGTGTAGTGACGTCACTAAATCTGCTATATCGCAAAGTTGCATCGACGAAAATTATACATTTGTGCACGGAAGACGTACAATTGATGTAAGCAAAGGTACTCAAAGTTTTGCGTAGATAGCGCTGTTAATTTTTTATTTTTACGAAAATGTCAGAGGCCATTTTTATCCTCCCAAGCCAACAGCGGGATTGTAGTATCGTCAAAATCCACAAAATTAAAATTTATTCACGGATTTGACCCACTTCCTCTTCGAAGTTGGACGGGGAGGAGCTGAAGCCCCAACTGAATAAGATCCTCCACCCTTGCATGTAGGCATATGAATAGCAGCAGCAACCAAGATATAACTGTGATGTTGTCGATTACACTCGTGTGGTTACAATAATGATGATGATTACGGGTTAAGCCAAGGACGCCGCAACTTCTAGGTTATACTGCTCCCATTGACAATAATGAAATGCCTTTCCTGCCCTTACTGAAAACATGGCTGTTACTGTCCCTTCCTCTGATAAGGATTTCGATTAGACTCTCAACGGCCCATTTCGCTCCCCAAAGAGAGACCTGCCCCCAGCTCAGCCTTAATGGATGCTTCTCTGGATTCCGAGACCTACCGTCGCCTCAAAACTTGTTCGCCGTCACCTTAGGTCTAGTTTGAGAGATGATGATGATGACGATGATTGGGGTTAAGGGCGTAACAACTGCCTTTCGGTCACGTGTCGCCAACTAGTTTAAGATATCCAGGACAGCGGCAGCACCACTCACGCGCCAACAAAGCCCGGGAGAGTCCTCTAACAGACCCCAGTCACAGGGTTGCTAATCTAGAGGTTTTACCTCAAATCTGAAGATTTTGTCGCCAGTTTCTACGGATAAATCTTGAAGTTTAAAGTAAATATTCCAAGGGCCCTAGTGGTTTTCATGAAAAATAGAGATTCTACGGGTTTTTGGGAATGACTAGAGGTTTTTGATAACTCTGCCTGGCAGCGGTGCCCTCGGAGACACCGCTATTCTCCCTGTACCCGGGGCTGTGCGAACAAAGACGTGTGTTATTTTTCTGTCCTGTCGCGGACACGGAGAGAACGCGACAATAGGCACACCTGGCCACAGCAGCCGCTGCAGACGGCAACAGGACAGTACTACAGGCACGAGGCTCTACAGTCCATAGTCCACAGTGACTCACCCAGACAGACCAGATGTGCTGCTTTTCTTCTCCTGCGGAGCGGTCTATTGAAGGATATAACTATGCAGTGGCTCAGGTGTGTGATGGTTGCCAGGCCAAATGCATCGGTAAAGCCTTAATAAGGGTGTGCGAGAACCACCTGAAAGGAGTCGATGGTGAGTCTGTGCCTGGCCAGGTCTCGGAAGGAGGACATGATTATCTGTACTGAACCTTCCGTCAAGGTGGCGAACTAGGCGTTTCCTACCAGTTTGCACCAGAATCCGATTTCACATTTCCAAAGTGCGCCACTGAAGCAATGAACGCCGTTGATTTTCAATGATGATTATTTGGGCTTAAGGGCGCCTCAACTCAATGGTTATGTGGCGCCCATGCCGTTGATTTTCAGGCCAATGTAATGGGCGGCATACATCCGCAGCGGTTGTGGCGCTCTCAAACCCAACACACCACCGGCAACATAGCCAATCTCACAAAGCAGCATCGCTGAACTTCGAATGCACCACACCTTTGAATTAAACCACGCCAGCGCATTTCAGCGCATCAGCGACAAAGAAAAAACACAATCGCCGTGCGTGTCGCCGCACGTTCCCCAATATTAATCGCAGCCATCCGTATTTCACCGAATTACGTTTTATCAATAACGCCACCACTGTTGTGAGGTTGCTGTTTGAAAATGGAAGCATCAGGCAGGACACCGGAGAGCCAAAGGGTGACGACAGAGGTCATACATGCTGTCCCCGAGGCCTGCTCTCTCTAAATCACTAGCTGTCGATGATCACCGAGCGCGCCCTGCATCTAAATGGCATTAATGAGGTGCCCAGGCACGTGTTGGCGCTTCTCTTAAATGAGGCGGCGGAGCGACCGACGAAAACACTTCACACACTTCACACCACTTGGTGAGCAAGCTGGCGCACAGGGAATTTAATCACCCTCGCAACGGTGTGGGTTGAATTATAGCCGTTTACTATCAACAATAATAGTTAACATCATAGATCTTAGTATCTATATAGTATATATATAAAGTAGAGGCTATATATTTTATATTATATATATATATATAATAATATATAGCTATTATATAATTGATACATGAAACAGGCACGTAACAGGATCGGGGACGAAACGCTAAGATATGCACGCCGCACGGTGCGTTTGTGTACTAACAGTGCTGCAGAGCTGGGGTGCAGCGGACCGTGATCATGACCCAAGATCACACACAGACAGGCCGGGACGGTGAGCAATGAGCGAGTAAGGTACTCACATACTCACACACAGCCGTAGGTGGGGGTGTCAGCTGCAGTGAGGCTCGCAGTACAGGGCATAAATACAGAACCACCCCTCGGGACCGGATATAGGGACGCGGTGGATGCGCCAAAAGAGTAAAGGGTTATGAATTGAGCTAGATAATAAACGGAAATACAGACCCTTGCCCGAACACACCCTCGGACCGGCGAACCACACCCCGGACCGGCCAAAACACACCTCGGACCGGCCGCCGGAACAGCACCCTCGGACGGCCAAACAACCCTCCGGAGCGGCCGAACCACCCTCGGACGGCCGAACCACCCCCGGGACCCGGCTCCGAACACACCCTCGGACCGGCCGAACACACCCTCGGACCGGCCGAACACACCCTCAGACCGGCCGAACACACCCCCGGACCGGCCAAACACACCCTCGGACCGGCCGCAGCAGCCGGACGATAGCCGAACAGGAGTCGGCGGTAAAACAGGAGCAAGCCACAGATAAGGCAATCACCGCCTTAACACAGCACATGCGGCTATCCACCTGGGAATCATGTTGGAACTATCGTAATCTGTTACATTATCGCACAACTTCCCTCGAGACGCCGCCCAGCCGACATACCAAATAACACCACACCCACATCTACATCCACATCCACACCATAGGCGTACCCTAGGTGGGGAGGGGGGACAGGCCAATTGACCCCCCACCCACCAGGAGACCCAGGAGACCAGCCCAGTGGAGGACACTGCTGCGGGACCGGCAACAGCTACCACAGCTGATCCAAGGGGTCAGGGCAGTGATCCGGCACCACGGCTGGTGATCGAGAAGACTGAGAACCCCGGCTTCGTTCTGGTGCTGCAGGAGCGGAGAGACGACTGTCCGCACCAGGAGCGACGGCCGTTCAAAGCTGAGACTGTGATACAGTACCTTAGCGACTACCAACTCTTGACATATGGAGAAAGCAAGGCACAGCGTAGGAATAATGGGCCTGCCTGTTCCTATTCAAAGCCAATAACTGAATATCACGGCGCATCTGACCTTGATGTGAAGTGCCTACACGTAAACGTCTGGTGGTTCTCCGATGAGTTTTTTACTCACCACCGCAGATACAACTGGCCACCAGAGGCCGTGCAAGACAACATCAGGCTTACACCTAGTGCCTGTTGGTGCTTCCGGGAGCACTACAGAGCAGTTACAATGGCGCCTGTCCTTCTCCCGGACAGAAGTGGTTATCGTCTGGCATCTAATGATGTGCAGAAGTGTGCTGTTGCCGCCTTCAAGATGTGCAAAACAGCTCTCGGAGAAGAAGGCAAAGAGTTGAAGCCTTACTATGCCAAGAGAGCGCTACTCTGGCTATGTGAGCAAACGCCGACAGAGGATTGAACATCGAACAAGCGTCACCAAAGGCGTTCTGAAGCTGTTCGACTATCTGGATAAAGCTGTCAGCACAGACAACCTGCCGCGCTTCTTCTGGCGTCACATCCATCTGCTTCGGTTTGCCAGTCCAGATGACCGTAAGGGCATGAAGAAAACGCTGGGAAACATCCGGCAGCACTTGATGAGACTTCTGGCGCATAAAGTGTGTGTACGGTGGCCTGAACTGCAAGAGACGCTGACATGCGAGACCAAGCGGCTGTCGGAGCGTCAGCTGCGCGTCTGTCTGACACGCTGGATGATCAGCATCGGTGTGGTCAATAGCCTGCAAATGCATATGGCGATGGCCACCCACGACCATCTGAACGTGGTGCTCTCCATGCTGATACGAGCATACACATCAGGTGACGTGATCAGCATGTTACACAACTGGAGCCACTGGTACTGGTTGCAGACAGAACTGAACCAGGCGCTGACTGTGGGCGGACGTGGCCTCAAACGTTTGCTTCTCTGCCAGCGGTGGCGGCGGCTTCGTCTGGGACGCAGCTCCACTGCTAGGACTCATCACTGAAGATGACCTCAAGTGGCTGCTGGGAGACCCAGACGAAATGTGGGCCTGGTTGAGACGCCGGCACGCTGACCTGAGGACACCACGGGACCTCTGTGACCTGCTGCTGAACATCCCACTGCTGATCTGGGTTCTTAGGGAGAGTGTACCCGACAAGTGGGCTGCATATCAGAGGCAGGCAGCTCAAATAACAGCGATCCCAACACTTCACGTGGCTCCCGTGGAACAGGCAAGACAGGAAGTACTGCGGAATGCAGCCGATAGGAGAGGGTTGGCTGACGTCTTCCCCGCCAAGCTCGGTATGGATCGGCAGACAGCTCTGCAGACAGCCTGTCTAGTCGGGGTGGAGCAGCGACAGCTCTACAGCGAGGTCAGGAGGATCCGTCACTCCCTCCCGGACTCCTGGCAGCTGTGGCACTTCATGTTCGGCGGGTCTAGCTGAGGTGTGGACTATGCGGCACTTTGTGTTCGGCGGGTCTGGCTGAGGTGTGGACCATGCGGCACTTTGTGTTCGGCGGGTCTGGCTGAGGTGGGACTATGCGGCACTTTGGTGTTCGGCGGGTTGGCTGAAGGTGTGGACCATGCGGCCTTTGTGTTCGGCGGGTCTAGCTTGGGTGGATGATTCTTTGGGCTTTGTGTTCGGCGGGTCAGCTGAGGTTGTGAAATTTCTGCCGTGGCAACTTGTGTTCGGCGGGTTAGCTGAGTGTGAATTCTGCGGCACTTTGTTGTTCGGGCCGGGTCTGCCTTGAGGTGTGGACTATGCGGCACTTTGTGTTCGGGCGGGGTCTAGCTTGAGGTGTGAATTCTGGGGCGGCACTTTGTGGTTCGCGAGCGGGTCTACGCTGAGGTGTGAATTCTGCGGCACTTTGTTTCGGCGGGTCTAGCTGAGGTGTGAATTCTGCGGCACTTTGTGTTCGGGGGTCTGGGCTGAGGTGTGGACCCCGCGGCACTTTGTGTTCGGCGGGTTCTGCTGAGGTGTGGAACCAGCGCTGCATGAAGGCCGCCGGTGGTTGACGTTCTGGTGAACGAGTTTATCGCCAGATTTTGGTGCCCGAGACGCATCCACAGTGACTGTGGCGGGCAAACTTTCAGAGTGATAATCTTTTCAGAGCGTGTCGCCGCTAACAGGAATAAATCAAAGATGTCACCTACCACCCCGAGGGAAAAATTCCCGGAAGCGTGAACGTATGATGGCTCACTGTACTTGGCAATTGACATGCTGTCCCAAGTGTTTAGATGAAACCACGTACGCGTGGTATTTGCACAATTCCGCTGCTCATGATGGGATTCCGTTCTCAGGTGCATTCCAGTCCTGGGTTTATTTGCCGTAATGTCTTGTTTGCTCCGCGAGCCGCGACTGCCTGCGGATATAGTTGCACCCCCCCCCCTCCCTCCCCCCAAGAGTGGCTGTCGCCGCCCCAGTCGGCAGGTATGCGGACCGTTATTGCACAAGTTTGAGACGTGGCTCAAAACTTTGCATTGCGGTTTTGTGATGCGTGGCACACCAATAGCAACACAAGGTTGTTGACCAGAAGTGAAAACGATTTCAGTCCGCCCCTGGTGACCATGTTTTTTCTGTTCCGCAACATTGTCTCACAGGGACAAATGATATTTGCGAGGCGCCACTCTCGTAGCCATGTGCTCCGTACAGTGGTCACGAAGACGAATTTCCGGTCAATCTTCAGGAGCTTTGACAAAAACCGTCTTTATTTTGTAGAACCTTAAGCCCAGCAATGCTCGCAAAAATCAAACGAGGATTAACTTCACTGTCTGTACCATTTCATCAGATATATCATCAGTTAGATGAAAAGCCGTTGCACTATAGAGTATGTTTCTTCTTTCGACAGAAGCATGACAAAATAATATGGATCTCACAGTTGTATTTATCTCGTCGAATCGCATCGAATGCTATAAAATGTGACCTAGTAGGCAGACATGTGCTCGGATACCAAAAACGGATCTCGGGATCTGATATGTGGGATCTGGATCCCGGATCCGCTGGGATCATAGATCCACCTTCACAAATTGTCGATGAATCCACTGGGATGATAGATCGCGACTTAAATATTTGTCGATGAAATTCCGCCTGATCCGAGAATAGCAGGCACCAATTTGCATTGGGCATCCACTGGGATCCCAGATCCGCCATTATACATATGTGTATTTTCGGAACCAATTAAGTCTTTTTCCAAATTCGTTGTTTAATGAAACCCTAGCTGGGTTCAATGTCATTTAGTTCGATTCTTGGTTCGTAAATACTATAAATTATGGCCATTAATATGCAAAGTCGGATCCTGTCGGATTCGGATATCCGTTGTGTCATATTCCATTTTCATTGTTTATAATGGGATCCTGTGGGATCCAAGATCCGTTGCCAAATTTAATCGAAAGATCCACTGGGATCCAAGATCCACTGTTGTAATTTGTCGTGGGATCCAATGGGATCAAAGTTCAAACATTGCGTTTTGTCGAGAGATCCTCTGGGATCATAGATCCTACTTTCAGATCCATGCACATGTCCGCTAGTAGGGTTATTTCCGAACACTGTCCTGACTTTGGGGTCAGGCCAAGATCACATTTCACATCAATTGATGCGTCTCGACGAGCTAAACGTAATGGGCAAAACCCCATTGCTAATATCGCTTGGGCAAAACGATATGATAGGAAATGACCTGAGTTCACCTCGCAGAGGTCACAGGAAAAATACCTGGATCTTTGCACTCGGCACAGGAATGGCGGATCTGATGCCATTTGGACAAGTTGAGTCATTCACTGTGCATGTATATTCTCCCCCATTCACTTATAATGAAGACTGGAAAGGTTACAAATGGAACGGCGGATAGGTCAACCATATAAACAAATCCGAGATAGCTGTGTAGGTACTCATTACCTGAGTAAGTCATGTGAGTTTCAAACTGATCGGTCTGTAGCTGTGGTACCTCAAGCATTTTTGGAGGCTGGGTCACCGGACTTTAACCAGTGACCTGACCTGAAATGATCCGAGTTCAAATAGTTTACGTTTTCCGTTATACTGGACAAAATCCCTTGGTCTGGATATCCGCCCCCGTTGGTTATCGTGTCAAAGCATGGAACAGTAATACCGATAACTCATGAGAGGTGAGGGGTAGCAGTGCAATTTCGTTCATGATGAAGCTGCTGGCTAACTAAATAACAGACCTAAAAAAGTAAAGTTCGGCATGCAATTACTTCTCAAGCGAAGGTGTGTATATATAAGTCTTGTTTATGCAAGCTACGTTACCAAATATGACGTATGTGCCAGTAAGTGAATACCTGAACCGAAATTAAAGACCAATACATGATTAAGATCAAAGGACCGTGGGGAAAAACCACACGCCAAAACGAAATTAAATGTTTCAACCCTTAGAATCAATTTTACATGAAGTAGGTACATAGTGTCCACACCATCTGGCCCCCAGTGTTTGAAGTAGACTCAGCAGTAGCAAAAGTATTCGATAGTGAAGCAAGTAGCGATTGCAACTAGTACTCGGTACATTGACCCACGGTCAGAGTACTTGGTACGCCGCCGCAGTGTTAGTTTCCGGTACCGTACCTGTACATCTGGCAGCTGGTAGCCGTACTTCTGCGCCAGAGTGAGCCGGTGCCGGGCGATCTGCTCTGGGTCGGCCAGGTACCCCCGGGTGACGGGGTCCGTGTAGTAACCGATGGCGTCCTGGGGTGGCAGCGCCCGCCGCGGGATCGGTACTCCTGCGGGGTCAGACGGGGTCAGGTGGGGTCAGGTGGGGTCAGGTGGGGTCAGGGGTTAGATTGGGCAGGGTGGGGTTAAATAGGGTCAGATAGGGTCAGATAGGGTCAGATAGGGTCAGATAGGGTCAGATAGGGTCAGATAGGGTCAGATGGATCAGATGGGTCAGGTAGGGTCAGCTATGTCAGGTGGAGTCAGGAAGGGTCAGACGGGGTCAGACAGGGTCAGGCGGGATCCAACAGGGACATAGTGGGGTCGAACGGAGTTATCAGCATTTGCCACAGTGCAAATTCGGTCCGCTATTGTGCAATGAGCATAATACACAGATGAAGCAGAGCTGTTACACAGCACATAGCCATTGTGCAATGCAATTAACAACTGACACTGACATTGCCTTGTTTCCGGGTACGTCCCGAGACAGCCGCCCTCGCCTTGTGTGACCGGACCACCCGCCTTCCCTCGTCTGAAATGTCACATGGCTGCAATGACAGCGCTACACGCAGTCATAGCAATATGTGGGATGATCGGGACAACTGGGATATAATCCGGAGAATCAAGCGGTACTACAACATCCTGGACCTCTGGATCCTGTCTAAGTCTAAGACGCCGTGAATGAAATGTGGACGGAGCGCAGATGTCAGAATAGCAGGCTGTTTCCACGCTGATGTCGATGTCAAATATTACTCAGAGAAACCTAGCACGGCTCGCACCGGCCATTTGGACACTCCAGAAACAACACATGCACCGGAGCGGACCAAATTTGTTCCATAATCCGTCAAAACGAAATTGGCAGCAGCAAACGAGCAACAATAATAGAGCTGAGACTAATGAAGGTTGGGGCAGAGGCTGGCCTTCCGTAACTCTCAAGGTCGGCACTTTTATCACACCCCAGACGATCATAAAATGAGTCAATCAGTCTTATAAGTCAACTTCACCGACGACCGTCACCTAAATTATAACCTGAACCTAAGTGATTGATCATAAATTTCAGAGTCCGTCCGCACAAATCCATTCACGCGTGTGCGCTGGTAAATGAAACCACATCACATCAACGTACCATCTCAGCATCAACGTCACAAATCTGCCAGCTTCACCAATCTGCTAGCCTCAGAAATCACCGCCGACCCCTTCAGCCGGCTGCGTCGGCCCCACAGCCGGCAGCGCATTAAAAACACACACCACGTCATTAAACTCATCAACTCGCCGTTGCCAAATCATCGCAGCGCTGCCAAATTCACCCCGAAACCGCCGACGTCGCCACAAAACCGTCCGCTGGAGGCGTGTTTTGCAGAGGGAATAGCGGGCGGGCCGCCGGGCAGGCGGGCGGTCGAGCGGTCGCGGCGTGAGACGGTCCGAGCGGTCGCGCGTGACGGTCCGGTCGGACGGTCGAGTGGTCGCGGTCGTCCGGACGGTCCGAGTGGGTCCGGACGGTGGTCCGCGCGGTCGTCAACACATGCCGCGTCAACAGGAAACGTCGAGGAGGCTGAGGAAGCCACGCAGACGGGGCCGGAGAGGGGGCAGCGGACCGCGTGCGAGGCGTGGCTGTGACACAAATGGCTCCCGCCGCGCCGCGGCAATGGGGTTGCCAAGTGTGTCGCTGATTTGCCGGCAGTTAAGACGAAAATACGGCGCCGATGTTCCACCGCAGATTAAATTTAGGAGCGATGTGCGTGAGGGTGGAAAAGTCCAGTAGTTGTTACGATAGTGAGCTCCATAATCACGGCGTAAGGCAGGACGTCAGTGGATGAAGGTTCACGGTTTATTTATCTACGTTTCACCTACCGGTCGGTCGAGCTGGTCTTGAACAGATTGCATTGCACACGGACAAACAACAAACGCCAGAAATACTGGACAGAGCCCCGGTTTTCTACCTCCGGCAATTTCACACAATGGGACCATTTCTATTTCACGCCACAAGACGCAACCAGCTGTAAAATGTTTACACGTCTGAAAACACAGTAATAAACGGCATCGCAACCGTCGCATACAGAACAGTTTGGTCGCTCGTGATGTGCTAACTTGGATTGAATAAGACCGAGAAAACATACGGACATAAAAATACTGCAGCACTGCGTTTTTATAAATGTAGTACCGATGTTTTGATGGGATTGATTTCTTAGACCAGGACCCGCGCTAAGCTAAAGCTTGTTGAGCGGGCCCTGACCCCCACCATCCGATCGCGCAATCCAGTGCACCAGCAGAATTCATAAGCGAAATTGGGAACGTCCCGAACGACTTGAAGAGCGGGTCCGCCGGCTCGCTGGGCCTTCCATAGACCTTGAGCAAGGCCGGCGTCGCTGGCTTCATCTGACCTTGAACGCGGCCGCTTGCCATCCGGCCGCCGGATCATCTTCCGCCAGGCAGGCAATCAGCGAGCGCCAAGTGTGCTCGATCCGTATGCCAGGGTACTACAAGGGTGGCTCAGATCTGCACTCTGCAGTCCAGCGCTCCGCCGACGCGGGCAAATACGTCTGCCAGTGGTATGCTTCTGTTTTGCTTTCAAAGTTCGGTAAGTCTCCTCTAGGGCACACTCAAACTGCATCCCAGGTTTGCCAACACTTTCACAAATTACTTAATATACGGCAAGGGATGGGAGTGGCGAGGCGGTGTTCGCTGGAGCCTGGAGTGTAACATACTGCGCTGTGCCTTCTCTTACCAGTAGTATAAACATTGTGAAACTGTTTGCAGGTGAAGTCTCGGCAAAAATGCATCTCACTTCTCAAAGTATCCACACCACTCGGTTGTGTTGTTTTATTGGCTTTAAGTGGATCTAAAAATCGAAAACACGGCGTCTTCTACGCAAGGGCGGATCCAGCCGGCCGTCGGGGGGGCCGTTTTGAGCGAACCTTACCTACCCCCAATTTCGAATTTCTTCACGGATTTGGGCCACTTTATTTTGCAACCTCATGACTTCTAATGTGTTTTTTTTTAAGCTTTTCGACCTTTTGGGATATTGCAAAATACCAGCTTGCAGCTTTTGTTGTTCCGACATTGCCTTACACTGAGCAAAACTAAGTCAACTGTCAGCTGTACCCAGGGGCGTAGCCCATATTTTTTAGTGGGAGATAAGCTAAAATGACGAAAAAATCAATCCTTTGCAGCATTTGTAATTTTGATTTTCATGCACAGTAGGTACTTATTTAGCGCCGCGATGCGGCGCGATTTTTTCACGGCTTTGCCTGATAAAACCCAGAAAAATAGGCGGTGAGCCTTATAAAGAATAAGAAGCTAAACATGCTTTTAACTCAATTCACCGTTACAACGAACCAAAGACGATAGCGACGGCTTCGTTATAACGATGGTCACTGATGTGACGCCGCGAAGCGGCTTGAAAAATTTATTTGTTGTCGTGGAATTGTTTTTTAATACTGGAACCAGACCGTGAGTGGAGCCAGCTCTCAGGTAGCCCCTATTCCTGGCTGCACATCTCAGGTAATGGATAGAAAAAGGATTTTTTGCATTACATTATTCCATCATCATACTACTTTGATAGTAAATCACTGTATGATGTGTGGCAGTCAGTGGGTCAGGGTACATGAATGATAATCAGGGGCGGGCCAGCTGGGGCCTGAGACTAGGTAGTGGCAACGTGCATGACAGAGTTAATTCATAAGCAAAACATCGATAATCATATACTTCACTCTCAATATTCGAGTGATATTTCTTCAGAACATAGGCCGCACTCGAGTAATGCCTTATAATATGAGGTGGCTAAAAGCTGAAGTTTCCCTAGACCCAGTCATCCAGCGCATTTCTAATAAAATTTTGTATCCGGGATGAAGGCTCCCTGACGCAAAAGAAGGCACGTGAACTGAGCCATCAGCGTGACACGGATTATTTGCCTGTGGTTGCAGCGCTGGAAAAACCACGTCGTATTTTCACTAGAGATGATGAACTCATCTCAAAAAGTGATGATCTGAAAATACAATAACATTGAACCCCTATGTAGCAAGCTAGGTGCAGCCTAAAATAACAATTGTATGGTAGGTCGAGTCATAAATGTTATTTTCTGAAGTTAGTTGGGGCGATGTGAAAAAGGGTAGATTGTTCTTCTCAGATTTTCGAGTATCGATTTGGACGACCTGTGCAGCTACTACCGTAAGCAGGTACGGGATAGATCTATACGACAGACTGAGTCGAGAATCTAAGTAGGGAGGGGCGAAGGTAGTCAGGGCTTAGGCAAGATTTTTTTCTTACATTTGTGCCTAATTTTTATGGTATCGAAGAAAATTTTCTTGAAAATTTTGAAAATTGCTCGCCAAAATAGGCCTTATTCTGATTGGCAAAGGAATCATATAAAAACAAATAATAGAAAATTAAAAGAGGGGAGATAAAGTACGGTATCGGGAGATGGCTATCGGACTGGGGTGGGCATTGCCTACCATAGACCTACATGGGAGAGGAGACACCGCCCCTGATGATAAATATATAACTGTATGCATATGTATCTGAACTGCTACAAACCCAACTGGATAGCAGTGGCAACAGTTTTGAAACAGCAAGAGGCAGAACGAAACTTTTCCGCACATAAATGGTCCCTGCGGATCTGGAGGAGCCTGGGGATAGATGGCTTCGGGAGATGGTCATGGCCTGGCCCCACTGTTAGCTCTTCGGTCCAGCAAGTTGGGCACCATTGGAGCAGCTTCCGGGTGTCGAGGTCCACGTCTTTGCGTTCGCGTCGCCTTTTTTCGCAACTCAGCAGACTAGCTAAACATGTAGCCCACTTTAAAGTTTATATTAAATGAAGGGAGTGGGCCCTGGTGCCAGCAATTACCGCCAATAAGAGACTCTGCAAGCAATTTGATGTAATTAATTTTCCATTCACCAAATTTATACAAGCAATTGGGAAACGTGTGTCATGCTGCAAAGCGTAAAGAAGTTTTCCACTTTTGGCTGTGGATAGCCGGATTTTGACTGCTGCAAATGCAATTTTACGATAATTTGCATTAACAATTGGGAAACTTGTGTTATGCCGCGAAGCGACGCATTTTTTTCTTCTTCTGTGGATAGCTGAATTTTGACTACTGCAAAGGCAATTTTTACGATAGATTGATAATTTTTCTCCCCCGTTTGGGGAGAGCCAAAACAAAGTTTGCCCCCACCTTTGAACGGTCTTGGGGGCATGGCCCCGCTGCCCCCTGGATCCGCCCTTGCTTCTGCGGCGCTGCTACTCCTTACGAGCGCACGTTATCATACTGGCATGATCTGACGTCCGAGCTTCGAAGTGAGAAAACGAACATACACATCACCGTAGTTCGACATGATAGTTTAGTTCGATGTGACACGACAAGTTAGTTCGATGTGACACCAGGTATTCAAAAACCATAAACATTTTTCCCGTCATTATATATAAATTTCGATCAAGTCGTTTTAATTAGTCAGATAGTGTTGCTACTGTGACAGTTTGAAAAGTGCGGACAGACTCTATGTCACTTAGCAGCTCTATGTCACAGCAAACACAGAGGAGCACAAGTTACTGGCGAACCGAAACCCAAGCCTTTGAACCCGAAGTTCTCGTCGCAAGCCAATTTCAGAAAGTGCGCAAGCCAATTCAAAACAGGAACATGAGACGGTGCGTAGTTCCGTTTGCCGGAGAAGTTTTGTGGAGAAAGGCGACCACCAGTCAGCAATGTTACATTTCCGGGAAATGTTTATGCGGCAAAGCAATTTGCGTTCGTTAAANAGACTGATTGGTCAATACTAGCTGATAGCCAAATACAGTTTATGAGTAGATCTGATAAACACGGCCAAGGCACGGATTATTGTATAATTATTTGTATAATTATTTATTTGTATTATACAATATTCCGTGGCCAAGGTGTGCAAGCTGCTCGCGGTTGTCACCACTTTTACCAATGTTGAAGGAGCCGGAGTACACCACCCTGGCCCTGGGTCTGTCTGAGAGTGCCTTCTGTTCATAGCTCTGGCAGGAGCCGAACCCTAGAATGGTCCGAGTTGCCCTAGCCCGGTATGAAAGGACCATTACAAGGACCATAGAGCAGGTTGTCATTGCCAGACCCGCGAGAGTTCAATCGAAGGCTGGGAGCGCCAGGCCTGGCAGGGCACTTCACCGCTCTGAGAGAAACCATTGTCACTTGTCACTTGTCAGGCTATAACCCGCGCTTGACCGGGGTCTTATCCGAACACCAGTGACCGAGGGGGGGCAAATATTGGTCCCCCTCGTTATCTCCGGAACAAATGACCGTGCCCCCCTAGCCGAAGGTCTGGCTGCGCCTCTGTGTACCTATGTAACAAAGTTAGCCTTGCCACATTTCATAATGGATAACCAGCCCAGGGAGTAATTCCTGGTTCAGGTGGGCAAAAACCTTACTTTGGAAGCTCGCTGCACACATTTGGCAGCATAGATTGGGGCCACACATTGAAAGACAAATTTGTTTACTATTCGTGCATCCACGCACGGTACTTCTGTGATTTTTATTGGAATGATACGGTTTTTTGTTGATTTTAATGATTGGTTTTCGTCAGATTATCTAGTAATTGTTCTTACTCATTTGTAGTCTGTGCTATAGACCAATTATTGAACCCCTGAACGAACGATCGGGCCTTGGACACCTGTTGCGTTGAAATGGAGCCTCCAACGGAGTTTACTGCAGAATCTGTCCGTGATTATATACTGAGCAAGGGTGGAAAAGTTACGAACCATGAGCTGGTGAAACATTTCAAGCAATTTCTAACCGATCCTGTTATGAAAGGTAAGTCAAGAGTTCTGTTGAGAATACATTAAGAGTTTAGCTGTTACAAATATGGCGCAGATAACCTTGGGTGTGGTATGAATATTTTGCCTTTGTTTTGTACAATTTCACCATTATTCTTACAAAGGAATCGAATGTGTGACATCTTTAATGCTTGCTGGTGATATTTGACATGCATACAAATTATCAGACCATCAAACTGGTGCTGACATAGTGGCACGATATGGGCGCTGCTTTATATACCTAGCTTGTGTGGTCATACCACAGTTATCTTTGACAAATGTACAGGGACCCACAGTTTCTATGGCACATTCTAAGGTCCAGCTTATTTTCTCCTCTAGTGTATATTTGACGGTGAATCAGGAAGTGACCATATATGCATTCAAACCGCATTACAGAGCGCTTCAAGTTTATATATTGAAGCATTGGCTCACCTTATCTATGGGCTGCTTTAAAGCAAAAACAAATGTTTGCACTGCAAAGTGCTATAAACATATTTTTTCTTAAAAGTAGTTAATGGATAAGGTGACCAATGCGTCAATATATCAATTTGAAGCTCTTAGTAATGTGGTTTGAATGCATATATGGTCATTTATTAATTTGCTGTCAAACATACGCTAGAGGAGAAAGAAGCTGGACCTTAATGTGTACCATAGCAACTGCAGGAGGGTGTACCTGTCAGTTGGTGCCATTTGTAGGTAGTGTAGCAAGGGGTAGGCTGTGCAGTAGGTTTGATAACATCACTGGTAACTCATGACAAAGTTTAAGTTTAGTTAAACCAATCTCCACCCAGGGTTAGGTTCAAACTTCTATCAGCAGCGGTATAAAATAAAGGTTAGGTAAGGTTCAATTATAATCCATCCAGGAGGCTCCTGATAAGATTTGCGGACACAAAATTGCGGACAAATATTTTGCCATGACACCAGTGACGTCATCAAACAAGCTGCACCGCCCAGCACTTACTACACTACCTTTACATGGCTCACAGACCAGTTGGGATAATTTATTCCTTTCCTTTTTTGGGTACCAAATGGATACCAAATTGAGAATAACCTGTATAAGTTGATTTCTGCCTCAGTAGTTATTTCAAAATCCTCGACCTTTATTTCCTCACCAGATCTGCCATGCAAAGGTGAATCTACTTGTAATCAAATGGGTCAAGACATGCCATATGTGCAATTCACCTTTGCATGGCATGAGTTACTTCATAACACGCAAGCTATGGTAAGCATACATATCATTCTAAGATATTTTCCAAAAAGCAGGATATAGCTTGTGATGTGCCAGCTAAGGGGCCCTGACCAGCATAAACCAATGTATTTACTCCATATATTCATTTTCCTGCTAGGCTGTATCTAAAACACAGGCTTGTTGTGGCTGGTAGCCAATTCATCAGGCATTGGGTGAAGTATCCAAACTCTGGACTCTTCAGACAATACATTTCATGCTATTGGTGGGATAAAGGCAGTGACGGCATCTTTTGTTACTCCATTACTAACGGAATTACTTTTTTCAGTCACAGAGTAACAATCTCATTACTTTTCAAAACAGGTAACGGACCAAGTAATTTCTGTTACTTTATAATGAAGTCTGTTACTCCGTTACTCCCTTTATTTTGTGTTAAAATAATGGGCCTGTGTGCAAAGGACTAATACCACTAGTGGGCACAAATATAAGTAGAATATACAGATCAATCTCTTACCAAACGAATCTCATCTTAGATCATCTGTGGTCAGTGACCCTAATTAACCTGTGGAAGAAAATGACCACAGCGGAACAAATTATTACGTCAAATTAATACCAAATTTGAAATCAGCATCACAGAACACCCTTGCCAGTTTGGGGTGCCAAATTCCCAAAATTCTCACAATTCTGAAAATTTATCGGATTTCGCTTGCTTAGACATCGATAGCTGGTTTGAATGAAACTTTCCTTTGTAAAAGTTGCTTATATTTTTTAGCAGCAAATTTTTCACCAATTTTAGTCATGGGGGGGGGGGATCGCCTATTGGCCCTCTGAATCTGCCCATGAATCACCAGAAGCTCCATGTCTAGTGTAACCTATAATTTTGGAAATGTATTTGTTTGAGGAAGAAATAAGAGATTGGGTAGATTATGCCTTTCTATTCACATTAACTTTTTGTTGTGAACATTTGTCAATTCAAACAAGAATAAAAACTTTTTTATTATCTTTTTTAGTCATGTTTTCAAAACTGTTGTGTTGCAAAACTGAAAAGTGCTGCAACTTGTAATGTAAAAGTTTTAATTGTACATTTTAATTGGCAAATTTAAGGTATCTTAGTTTTTATATTTTGTCCCAATGCATTTTTCGTTTGTTTGGATTACAAATAAACAAGATATTGTTTTTTTATATTTGGTCACTTGTCCCATTTTTCCTGGTCCTATGGACTTAAAATCATTTATAATGCCGTCCCTCTATCTTACAATGTAGTTTTAAACCAACATTATAAATACCAGAACATCGAATTAAAGCACATGGTAAATAACTTAATAACTTAGAGCAACTTGTGTTCGACCCTGTGACATAAAAAGCATGATGAGGCATAATTTCCCAAAATGTTGTCATGGTGCTGCACACTGCACACCCTTGCCCTGGCAAAGTGTCACTGTGTCACTGTGTGTCTGGGTAGGGGGAGGGGATGGTGTTTGATACGACCCCTAGTGTTTCGCCCCTTATTGAGCTAGAGATTCGATTAAAAAACGAGCGTGCTGCTTGTGACGAGAGGAAGCCATTGACATCCCATTTTAAGGTCCTGGGTCAATAGGTGACTTCTAAGGTCATGACAATGACCCAAATGTCATCAAATCGTAAATGTGTAAAAATTGAGTCTGATCGAGCTAAATTCGTGAAGGAACATCTTAGTATGCTTTATGGGTGCCAAATTTGAAATCAGAACAGGTCATCTGAGGTCAGTGACCTCGACTGACCCGTGGAAGCGCTGGACCCCAGTGGAACATATCATTATGTAAAATAAATCCCAGATTTGAAATCAGCGTCACAAATTGTCCCAGAAATGGCCAGAAGCCAAAAGAAGTCATACGAGTTCATCGGAGGTCAGTGACCTCGGTTGACCTCCGAAAAGGTCAGTCGAGGTCACAATCTCAGCGGAAGCCATAGCTGTTACCTGGAATAGGCTGGAAACACCTGTGCATATGCTCCTGAACAACTAACACCCGGAAACTGTTCATGTAACAAGAATCGATACTACGGGACGCCAGTTATGCCTGACATGACCTTGAGAAACAGGTCATAGGTCACGGTTCATGAAAGTTGGAAGTTCTAAATTTTTCGGAGTATGTGTCAAATGGTTAAAAAGTTGTGTACAAAAAGTTTCATCGCGATCGGTTGATAATAGTGGTGCCAATCGGTGCGAATACTTTCGGAGATCCGAATTTGTCCGAACACCGATCGGTGTTCGGTCGGACATAAACATATTTCTTGGGACATTGTCGGACATCCAATGTCCAAGGATGGCTTGTCGTGTATTTAAATGGATATATAACTATTTTGGCTTTCTGATATCCTAACTGAAGCGGTATTTGCACAAATGCCTATATTTATGTATTTATTGTGAATGATACACTGACGTTTTTGACATCTCCATAATCATCCACATTTTTCGTCTTCGCTTCGACAAATTTCGGACAAACAATGATCTTCGGCAACAGTTTCGACCGGACAGCTGACCATGTCTTGGACATCGGTTGGACATTGGACAAATATTTTCTGAAACTGGCACCACTAGTTGATAACTACGTGAGTTATTCCCGAAAAACCCAGGGGTGGGGAGGGGGTGTCATTCACCTCCTTACCCGGGCGAGGGTTAACCCTATTCCGAGCTGGCGAGCAGAAAAACGTTAACGTACTGAGGAGAGCAGATTCTGCCCCCTTCCCCAGAGATCTCGAGAACCGCTTGGTCGATTTCAATGAGACAAAACCATTCGATTTTTCATGACAAAATGTTTCTTTCCGGACCCTTAAATATCTTATTTGATCAAAAAAGGGGAGGGGGCAGGGGCAAAAATACGAAAGTTTTTGTTTAAAGGTAATTGTGGTCATGTGGTTCGACCGATTTTCATGCCCAAAACGTTTTTGAGCTTGCAATGTACTGGTCTTTAATATATCAAAAGAAAAGGCAGCAAAATAAAAATCAGGCGTATTCAGGGTATGTAAAATGGGGGAGGCGAGGGGGTTCTGATAATACATATGTGCTGTTCGTGATTGTTTGGGACGCTATGAACGGCACATGTAGTCATATTTGCTGTATTGTTTTTAAATTTAACATATTGTGCATAGGCGGATTCAGGTAAACATCGTGGGGGCACCATTTGCGTCACGCTTTTTATGATCCTATTTGAAGTTGGACCTAATTTGACGGAGGGTATCGCCTCTCATGTTATTTACCTGAGTGCGCCTCTGCCCCTCAAATATGGCAAATCCAAGTATTTATGATGTGTATTGTATTGACAACGTTTCTGACGCATTCATTGCACCGTTAACTACGAAGGAAGCATGCGCCGCACAACCGCATTGGTAACACCCTCCCAAAAACATGAGTCTGGCACCGCCTCTGCAGGGCCGATTTTGTTCTCAAATTTTTGACAACACGCGTCATTCAATTCTAGGATAAGTCACAAAGTTTCAAGACGCTAGGCCTAACGGTTTCGAAGCGGCAAGTTAAAAAAATACCAGGTAGGGCAGAATCTGCCTCCCCAGCAAGGAATAGGGTTAAATGACCGCTGCTTTCTGTGACCTGGCAGACATGGGGATCAGGCACGTAGCCAGGATTTCTTCCAGGGGGCGCCTCAAAAGGGCCCTTCCCGAGCGTTGAAAGGACCCCCAAAACAAAAACTGGATATTAAAAATTCTACACGGATTTCGGCCACTTTATTTTGTGATGCACCGATTTTTCTTCAACTGTTGATTATCTGTATTGGACCAGGCCGCTCAGGCCCATCAGAGAGGCCAGGAACCACGGCTACGCTAGCTCAGCATTTCGATATCCGGGGCGGCTGCTCAGCAAGGGTTTCTACCAGGCATCCGTAGTCCAGTGCGTCTTGTGCCCTGCGGGGGGGGGGGGGCCTCAGGAGGAAGCCCATTCTCGAGCGTTGATAATCGGCCAGGTAGGAACTGCTGAGGGTCTACTCCCTTCGTAACTGCTCGAGGAGCAGACATGTCGCTCGGATCCAAACACGATCTGCGGGGATCTGTATCTGGTGGAGTCTGGATCCCGGATCCGCTAGGATCATAACGTCCACATTCACAAATGTGTCGATGGATTCACTGATCAATAGATCCGTCTTACAACTCTTTGTCGACGATTCCGCCTGATCCGAGATCGTCTAGGCACTTTTGCAATTGGGTATCCACGGGATCCAGATCCGCATATTATACCCATTTTTTATTTTAATTTTAATTGTCAGTACCGTGGTCAATATCGTTGTTAAGTGCACACTAGCACTGGGTTCAGTGCCTTTTAGTTTCGATACTTTGTCCGAATACCGCAATTACTAATAAGCCTATGGCATAAACTACGCGAAGTCGGATCCTTCGGATTCCGAGACCTCGTTGGATAATGCAAATATATCAACTTATTTATTGTATTATGCACAATGTGATCGCTGTGGCGCATCAAAGTCTGTTGCAAAATTTTAACTTGGCGAAAGACTCTCGAGCTGGGATCTCATAGGAATCCCAATTTGGGAATTTGCTCGTGGGATCCAGTGCGGATCAAAGATCCCCACATGCGTTTATCGAGAGATACCTGTGGGATCATAGATTCCTACTTCAGAATCCCATCAAACATTCTGTGAGGAGCCCATTTGGCATTTATTGGGCCCTTTCTGTCTCGTCAGCGTCCCCTCTTACCTGCACAGAGGCCCTTTTAACTTCTCAGGGTCTTCCAGCCTGCTCAGGGGCCCTTTATACCTGGTAAGGAACTGCGCTGGCTGCTTTTTTGACCTACCGAGATACTCAGGGGCCCCTCTGACCTCCCCAGTGGTCCCTCTGACCCCAGGTCCCCTACGACCTTCCGAGGGGCCCTCTTTGCTGGATAGGGGCCATTGGTCGTGTTCAGAGGTCCTCTGACCCGCTCAGGGGCCCTTTCGACATCCCCAGGGGCCCCTCCGACCTGCCCAGGGCCCCTACGACCTGCAGAGGGTCCCTCTGTGCTGGCTGGGGCCCATTCGACGTGTTCAGGGGGCCCTCTGACCCGATCAGGGTCCTTTTCGGTTTGCCCAGGGGCCCTCTGACATGCACAGGGCTCTTGTGAACGTCCAAGGACCCTCGGGTCTTTCAGAGAATCTCTAAAGAATTTCTGAAGTGCTCTAAACTCTTTAAAGGTCACGCTTCGCGTGGATTCTACGATTCTGAATTATTCGTCACATAAACCTCAGCACTTCTTGCTAATCGGAAGTCACGACTTTTTAGATTGATGTTGAAGTCAATATCTATAACAGCGTGCTCATTTCCAATCAAGTATTTCCAGTCTGTCAGATTTCGAGTGCGCTAGCTAGAACCTACCGAAATAGTTTCTGATGAAGTGACACCGTGTAAAAATGTGATCCATGTCCACATGTTGACTGAAACCGCCCGTCTTGTCACCATATCTCACTTTTAGATCAAAACAGGTTAACGATGATGTGGGCCCGAAACGACACTCGTGGCGGATGAGCACTCCATTTCGGCTGGCCTCGGTTCTACCATAAGACAAATACCGTTGTCAGTCGGTTCTTTTCGTTCGCATGTTTGCCGTTTTTCTATAGGTACCTCTCGACATTCTGTAGTGCTGACTCATTGCCTTGCATCGGCCCCAGCCCACATGTCAGTGGCGGATTAACAAACGGCTGGGGAAGGGCGACTACCCCACACGCGCCTTCTTCCTCGTCCGGCTGCAGCTCCAGCATTACAACCTCACCGTCTGTCTCCGCGGCGATAACACATTGTGACAGCTATTACCAGTCAATCCGTCACGCACTTTTCGCTGACGCTTGACAGTAACAGGAGGGTTTAAGCGGCGCCTCGTACGCCGCCGCCGCCGCCTTATCGGCGCATTTTTGCCGTTTCCGTTGTGGTTCGTCGTGATCGGGCCTGGCCTCGTGCGCTGGTCTTCGATAAGGAGGTATTCACGTGCCGTGTGGCAGCCGGCGCCCCCCACCTGCCCGAGCAGCCGCCCTCCAGCCCGCCCGAGCAGCAGATGGGTATCGGCGGCGGCCACAGGCGCGTGGCCGGACGATTTGCACGATTGAGATCGGTACAAATCGTGCTGCCCTGTCATGTACTGTCAGGCGGCGGCGACGGCTGGAGCGCTGCGCTTAGTTTGGTTCGCTTGGACTGTAGGGGCCGTAGGTGGGGTTGACTCAGGGACAGGTGGTGCTCTAAGGGTGGTGTCTCTTGTGGGGGAAATCTGGAGATGAGGAGGATGCAGCTAACCCTCGTCCTACGGATGGGGGGGAGGGGGGGGATCTAAGCCGACTCCTCGAGTGTTCTTATTCCGCATGTGCTTTTGTACACATGCGGCAAATCTGTGCTGACGTTTTTTAGTAGCTGAGTTTACAACTTTCTACGGTATGCTGTACAAAATTTCATTGAAAAGTAGTTTGGAAGATAATTACGTTTTAGTGACGATCATGCTGGTGGAAAAACGATAAATGTGGAAATCGGTAGACAATAGAGTATTGCAGGCGAATTGCAAACGACAGTCGGCAAAGATAGAAAAGTGAATTTTTCTTTACAATGGCATCTTGGATTTCCCGAATTTTTGGTTTTTGACCCCGCAAAAATTATATATTTTTAGAAAAAATAAGAAATGAAAATTTGGTGCGTAGATGTTTTAAAAAAACGAATAAATAATGTGACAGAAACTGAGTATGGAACAATACATTAACCTAAATTATAAAAGGCAATGTCTCTATTTTTGACTGAATGATGGCGAATTTCATGATCATGGACGTATTTTATTTAATAATTCTTAACTTTGTTGACGCATATACGAACATTTTTTTTTTCATTATTCTGAGAACAAAACTGATCTAAGGAAATCATGCCCTTTAATTTAGCAATTTATCAATTTCCATAAATTTCACGATGTTTTCTGACAGATCAAAATCGCTAATTCTGGACGTGGTCGAGTCGAGGTCATTCATTTTGAGCCTGGAAGATCACACGTTGACCTGAAACTTACAAAAAATGCATACTGTTGAGACTTTCTACAATAACAGGCACATACTAGGATTCTTAACTGCGTTGGCTCTATAATCGCTTAGGTTCTGCGAAGTTAAAAGGGGGGCCCTTTTGGGGCCCCCGTAAGGATGAGGCCAGAAAGAGCTCGCGGGTAAGTCGTGGGTTAATGCACTGGTCAACAATGGTCACGTGTAAAGGTTCTGACTTGCATGAGTCATACACTGCGCGGTTCGACAAAACTTAAGGCAGTCATTACAGACTGCCTGAAATGGAAGTGGTTTGACCACAATACGTTATCCGATCACGTGAGGCTATTGTTAATACAATGTCACCTGATGAGCGACTTCCTCAGCCCACGGTCTATTTTTCATGTTCATACTGTCACCAGTGATCGCCAATGAAACCGCAAATGCTATTTGGTGCCTTATGAGACAGTCTGTGCATTTTGTTGAGATGGGCCATCATATTCCGTGACATTTGCATGCTGCCTGTTTACTTTACTGCTCGTTTACTGTTCGTTTACTGCTCGTTTACTCCTGTCAATAGTTTCCCAGTGTTGTTTACGTTGTTTACTGACGGTAATTGACAGGGCAACTTGATCGAGTAGACTAGCTGGTCATAATCTAACTCAGGATGTTAAGCTAGGCGTTAGCGTTGTACAGCTGGGAACAACAAGATCTGTTATTGGTATTCAGACACACAAAATGCCACGTGCAGTGATCCGAGTCCTGACACGCTAAAGTCAGCCCCGGTCTGTGACTGTGGCAGGTTACACTCGTTGATGATCAGCCTTCTCCAACACGGCGCCAAGTGAAACAACTCGCATAGTGCCACAATCCATAACCTTTCAATACCTCAACTGTGTCATCACGTTCGCAGCCAAACGAAACTCATGTCTGTATCCATCCTGGCCGCGTCCTGGTCTGACGCAGCTGTGGTCTGTTTTCCAGACACGGCCCGCGCGCAGTTCAAGGAGTACGTCAACACGCTGGCCAGCATCAAACTGGAGGACGGTGAGAAGTACCTGGTGCTGAAGAAGAAGTACCGCCAGGGCCTGCTGGCCGAGGTGCTGAGTGATGTCGGCTCTGAGTACAGCTACGCCTCCTACAGCACGGCCGGCAGCACGCCGGACCCGCCGGACCTGGGCCTGCCGCCGCCGCGCGCCCCGCCGCCACCCTACCGACCACCTCCTCCAGCTCCGTTCCCGGGACCGGCACCCTACCAGCCGCCGGGGTCGTCATACAGTCCTACGTACCGCACCGTGTCAGCACCCGGAGGGCCTCCTGTGGGACCGCCTGGACCGCTAGGATCACCAGGTGGACCATACGGAGCACCGCCCGGACCGCCGAGCCCGGCCGTGGCGCATGCTTCGCTCGGCCACGAGCGCAGTCCGGCGCTGGATGAGTACTACCACGTGCCGGAGAGTCGACCTCTGCCGGCAGTGGGCCGGCCGGCCGACCCGCAGCCGCTGGGTCTACCCCCGGCGCCGCCTCCTGAGCTGCTGGCGCGCGCGGCACCGCGCCGGCAGGCAGAGCAGCCCCGGAGACAAGCCCCGCTGCCGGCCCCGCCGCCACCGCCGGCTGAACCGCTCGAGTGGCGACCACCGCCGCCGGCCGACCTGCCACTGGACCGCCGCCCGCCGCCGCCGCCGACGGAGCTGGCCGCCGACCGGCCGTCATCGCTCGGCTCCCCGCCGGCAGCGTCACCGGCGGCGGGCGAGCCGGCGCCGCCGGTGCCGCCGCGCCGCCGCTCCGGAGGAGGGAAGGAGAACCAGACGCCGCCGCCGGACGCTGCTGCCGCTGCGGAGGTGGAGGCGGCGCTGGCGGCCGCTAGGGAGGTGAGGAGGAGAGTGAGGGAGACACCGCTGGGGAGTTTGGAGATCCCGCCTGCGCTGACCGCGGCTGCTGGTGGCGAGACTGGCTAGGGATCTGAGATGCACGCTTGCGAGTTTTTCTGTGGGCCACGTGGGTATGCGTGTGTGTGAGTGTGTGCGCGTGGGGTTGGCTGGGGTGCACCCACGGGTGTTTGCGGGCCGTGGTGTGCGGGAGGTTACGAGCACGAGCGACGCACCCTGTGGTCTGTTCTGTAGAGCGCCGCCGAGGAGGAGAGGCAGAAGAAGATCAGCGTCAAGGAGCAGACGCAGAAGTTCAACCGGATCGCATCCGAGTCGCAGGTCCTGCAGCCGAAGCAGTTCAACAAGCGACGCGACCGGAATGATAAGGTGGGTACTGATGTGGTCGGGGTGTTCTTGATCTAGCTCTGTCACAGGTGACGGGGGACGTATCGTGACAGGTCTGTTGCGGTCCAGACCGCTGTTGGTGACATCATTGGTTGGGCATCACTTATCAGTGACTTTACTCACTCCGTCACGGGCCACTCTCTCTCTATCTGATCAGTTTATGAGGTAACTGGAAAGCGAAGATAATACCGAGAAGATATTCCAATATTTTTGCTGCTAATATCTGGGCGAGACGCGGTGCAATCAGAATGGCTTGCGTCAGGAGGTATGCCATCATGACTGTCCAACTCCGTGCAATCTGGGTGGTTTGTGTCGTGAGTGTTGTGTTGTGTCGTGAGTTAAACAATCGTGAGTTATCCGGTGTCCAACCCCGCACGATCAGCATGGTTTGAGTCGGTCGGTAGCTATACTCTCCGACTTGGTGCGACCACGGCTGGCTGGAAGCCTGGACCATCTCTGTCCGTGTGTGCCTAGGCCATAAGAGCCGGATCAACGTTATCTCTCGGGTTCGGCTGGAATGCATGCGTAACCGCCCCCGCTGTCATCTACTCGCGGCGCTTAGCTATATGGCTGTGCTTACGGTAATGACCCGCTCTGGATCAGACTCTCGATAAGGGATCGTCGCCGGAGCGAATTGAGCCGTGTGCGACTGGGTTAGCTCGGCAACAGCCGTACTTCCGCTGGGTTCAGGGACCACCGAGGGACCAGCGAGGGACCACCGAGGGACCACCGAGGGACCACCGACTGATGTGTGTCATTATGGATGCTTTGCGGACCCTGTTGAAGTGTGGTGTATGTGCGGGTGAGGGTGTATGCCTGTTGATGTCGGCCTTGGTCTGACGCTCGTCTGTGGGTGTACGTGCGGGTGAGGATGTTTGCCGGTTGATGTCGGCCTTGGTCTGACGCTCGTCTGTGGGTGTACGTGCGGGTGAGGATGTTTGCCTGTTGATGTCGGCCTTGGTCTGACGCTCGTCTGTGGGTGTACGTGCGGGTGAGGATGTTTGCCGTAGTTGATGTCGGCCTGGTTCTGACGCTCGTCTGAGGTGTACGTTGCGGGTGAGGGATGTTTGCCGGTTGATGTCGGCCTTGGTCTGACCGCTCGTCTGTGGGTGTACGTGCGGTGAGGATGTTTGGCCTGTGATGTCGCCTTGGTCTGACGCTCGTCTGTGGGTGTACTTCGGGTTGAGGGATTGTTTGCCTGTTGTGGTCGGCCTTGGTCTGAACGCTGTCTGTGGGTGTTAACGTGCGGGGTGAGGAGTTTGCCGGTTGATGTTGGCCTTGGTCTGACGCTCGTCGGTGGGTTACGTGCGGTGAGGATGTTTGCTGTTGATGTCTTTCCTCCGGCCTTTGGTCTGACGCTCGTCTGTGGGTGTACGTGCGGGTGAGGATGTTTGCCGGTTGATGTCGGCCTTGGTCTGACGCTCGTCTGTGTTACAGACGATGATGGACGACGAGGACTCGTCATCGACGACCACGGTGAGTGAGAGACTGTGAGACGGGCAGTGTACGGGGTGGCATTGCTCCCAGGGGAAGAAAGCTGTATTGTTCGAGGGAGAGTGCAGTGATGCTTCATGACATATTTGCGGGCGGTGTGAAACTGGCGGAAGGAGCCGGGACACTCGTCTTTTTTAAACAACTGCAGATTCATTCTGTTGGTAACTGGAAATATGTACTGCTGTGTCATGTGGAGTTTGGTGTACATACTTAAGCCGGTTGTTTGTGGCTGGAGCGAATGCTGTGTACAGGTTGTACTAGCGTGTTCCTGTGACAGTCTCTTCCTGCAGGGACTAGCCTCGTAGATTCCTCCAGTCACTGACGGGGCAGCGGTGATTGTTTCCACAATGAACCCTGTCCGGCTGTTGTCCGCCGTACTGCACGGTGTACATATGTCAATGAATGGTCTAATCCGCCCAACTCCCCTGCAAGCTGCAGCAACATTCATCCGCTTGCTGCGACTGGCATTTGACGGGAGCAATCGTCTCAATCGCTATCTGCATTGGGCGGTGTCCAAACCCGTTTGTTTGTGGCCGCTTTTCCAGGCCGCCACACCTTCGTGACAGTGGCACGATCAGAACAGGATCGGCGCAAATTAAAACTCACCCTAAATGCACCTGTCACCAGCCATCAAACAGGCAGTGCGATCCAGAGACGACAGGCGACCCACTTGATAACACGGCCTTTTCGCTGAGTCGTCCCCGCATCTCGGCCGGGTCGTCTGAATGTGATGGCATTGTTGCTAACGATTGCCGAGGTGTGAGGTGGTCGTTAATGTGGCGTGATTCCGCTCCCCTTCGCTGTCTGCCGTGGTGATTGTGGCGGTGGAAAGGGTAGGGGAGGGGAGGGGACCACCCCGGAGACTGGCTCAGTCACTCAGGCGTTCAGTCATTAGCTGGGATGGAGTGGGGAGAGTACGACTTCTTTTCGGACAGGTGGGTGGTTAGGACGGTGCTGTGATCATTCCAGTGGTATTACTAGTGATGTGACGAGAGATATGTTGAAACCAGTCCAGTGATTTTGCCAATACAGTGATGTAACCAGTCTAGTGGTGTGGCTAGTCCAGTGATGTAACCAGTCCGATGATGTGGCCAGTCCGATAATGTGGGCAGTTCAGTGAAGTGGGAAGTCCAGTGATATAACCAGTACAGTGTGTAACCAGTACAGTGGTGTGGTAGCAGTGATGTAACCAAGATACAGTGATTTTGGGATTTCAGTGATGCGAATAATAATTCAGCGATGGCCAGTGATTTGACCTTGTTTCACAACTTGAGCTGATAAAAAGTGCCCGCTTTGGACTTAGCATTGACGTGAACACTCATCACAAAAAATCGTTCCTCGTTTATTTTGCAATATTTTGCGCTCGCCAAGTATTGATTGGACTGATCTGATCGGTATGAAATATTACATAAAACAAAACGCGTTTTGTTCCTCCAAATTGGACCCATATTGTCCGGACTTGGAGTCAATGAAAGAAGAGCCCCACAAAACAAGATGCAACGGAAACCTAATCTTCTCCTGACCTCAGCTGACCCTGAGACTACTCCCTGACCTGTGCTCAGCTGACCTGACTCATGACTCAGACCGCAGCTGACCTCTGACCTCAGCTGACCTGGCTGTGACCTCTGTCACACCTCCAGTTTGAGGGCGTCAACAAAGACTGGATCCTGGCGTCCAGCTCCTGCAAGTACATGGAGATTGTGCGCATGCTGAAGGACAACCCGAAGCTGGCCAAACACAAGGTCAGTCCCAGCCGGAGCCGCTTTGAACCGCGCTGCGTTCAGCTGTCTTCGTGTGCGTGTTTGTGTATTGGGGGGATAGGTATTCCACGTGTGACGTCACCCTGCGTTGTGGCGTTGTCTGATGGTGGTCACAGGAATCTCACAGTGAAGGGATGTGCTACTCGCCACTCGGTCACATCTAAGACACCGTTAAGTGTCCTAGCACACAATCTGGTATTAACAGAGTTGCAATGCACAAAACTATGCGTAGCAGTATGGAGTTCGTAGCAACACTGGAGTTGCACATGATGGTGAAATCCCAGGAAGTCCAGTGACCGATTTTCACTCTCACTCCGAGGCACACTCAAGTATACCGGTAGACAGTTATCGTGAAGGGTTAGACAAAACTGCTCTTTAGTTTCACGGTAACCTATAGACCCATCCAGTCATAATATAACCTAGTCACATGGGAGGACGCTGTTTCACCCTTGCATAACACCCAAACATTGATCCACAGACGCACAATCATATTCCCTATCCTTTGCCATTATCCTCTCTTGTCTGCCGACACCTACATATTTTGTACTGCGCATGCCGACTGTTCCACATGGGCGCCACCACCTCTGCCTCCCCCTCCCCCCACGGGTCCTCCCGGGCCGGGCTGCTGCTGTTGTGATGCTGAGGGAGCCGCTGATACGATCAGCCGTATCAGCTCAGCGGATGGACGGACCTTCCGCTGCGTCTCGGCCCAGTCGAACCAGCCGACAAAAACGGCTCCTCTACCGTCCTGTCAGCGCCGGGGCCGCCTCGATCCTGCCTTCAGACGGGGATGCCGCGCCATGGGGACGTAGGAACTGGGTCTGATGAGGCATCAGACGGTGACTCACTCTGGAGTAGTGTCAGTCGGTGATTTGGTCACGGGACAGGGGTGAGACCCGGACGAGGCACCGACCTCTCACGTTGTGTTTGGTTTGTCGGTAGGGTTTATTGAGATGTCTCAGGCAAACGGGTTGGATATGGCACCACGAGAGTATCAGAAATAATGACTTCCGATGTTGGCCTGCTCTTAAACCCCAATCATCGATCATATCACGACAGATTTACCAATATTTTGCTTTACTAGGTTAGTGATGTGAAAAATAGCGCGATGGTTTTGTAAGTCATGTGTTAAAGAATCACCTATTTTTAACACCAGGCGACCCTCGGCAAGGGGTAGAAGCTTCTAGCTTGTCCGCTTCCTGTCCACCTGTTTTATTCCGGGGAATATGTTACAATGCACTTAAACTCTGAAGTACATTTTTTGTATTTTATTTATGTATGTACCCTCTTCTTTTACAACCGCCTTCCGTGGCGTTTTGTGGTTGTAAGCGACTAAGTCCAATCTTCCTGACGCTGCAAAACTTTAAACTAAATAAAGACAGAGTGCTGGATTTTATGCGATGAAATGAGTGCTGAGTCACTCAGAGAGATCTTGTCGATGGCGAGTTATTATCCTTGTAACTCATCTGCTGTAAGATTCAAATTAACTTTAAACGTATAATCGCATCGTGGTAAGGCCTTTAACCTGCGCCGGGTCGGTGCTCGGCGCCACTTTCCTCGGGCCGGGGGGGGGGGCGGTTTTGACGCGCCCCTTCTAACTCGCTCCTATGGGACCTAACATAAACTAAAAAACACTGTCGAGAGCTCGTCAAAGTGATTGGGAAACTAATTCAGTGAACAATTTTCCATGTCAATATTAGGGTCACCAGAGGTCATTCAAGGCCAGATTTTCCAGATTTAGGACTTAGCTCCAGATACCCCCAATTATCTCGGAAACTATGATAGCTAGGAGCGAACGAAAAATAAAATAAAAAACAATAGAAGCTATTTAAATTTGCACTCGCTAACATGTCCACATATTTGAACTCAGGTCAAAAGTTAAGGCTCCATAGGTCATAAAAAGTCAAAGAGTCTATTTTTGCCTGAACTATTTTCACGAATAACTATTTACTTAATTAAGATACGGAAGTAATTGTGACACCATCGTGTTTGTCTCACGGCGCTTTGAATCATGCATACGATTACCTGGTTAGGTCAACCTAGAAATGTGACCTGAGGTCAAGGTTGAGTGGTGACCCAATAAGGTCATGCTGCACATTGGGATACGTGTCTCGACGAGACAAAACATTGATGCTGTGGTCACTTATCTATCTTGATTTTATCGAGAGTTATTGACAACAAGGTGTTGGTGAACCCGGATGACCTCGGCTGACCCTGTAGGGATACCAGAACAAAGACTGCACCTTGGTCTTCAAGAATGGCCTATGATAACATGATACAGAAGGATTTGGGCTGATATCATGCGTATCCTCAGAATGGAAAGCATTTTAATATTTCCCATTGACTTATAATTGAGAGTTCAAGAAATTGACCTGACCTTAAGTCGCCGATATACAAAATCAGACATATACGAACTGCAGGTAGTCACGCTCTCATACAATCCTGTAAGTACGAAACCGATCGTCCGAAAGCAATGGCTTTGGTAGGACCGCAAACTTTTTTGGAGGTGGGGTCACATGACCTGGACTGGTGACCTGGCCTGAGATGAATTGAGTTCAACAAATTCAAACTACGTTGGTAATTGATACCCCAACAGCTGTGCCAAAAACGGCGGCGCGCAGCGCCGCCGTTTTTACGCTATCCTCGAAAAACCTTAGGGGGCGTCTAAACGCCCCCCCGGCGCGGGCTAATGTGTCGCATTATTTCAACGATGATGCCATACTTGTGTTGCTTGTCATGACCTGTCTGTACGCTGTCATATCTGAACCCTGTCACGGCAATCATGCTGTGCATAGTCAGGTGGAGGTTGGTTGACACTTGTTTGTTGATCTCTCACAAACATACCCAAGACGAAAACATGTTACTCACAGGCCACATCAGAGTCAAATTTTGTATTGACATTCACTAACTTGCATTAAATGTTTTCGATTAAAGATCAATTTGGTAAATACTATGATAGGCATTTGCCCATACTTATGCCCACATTTCCCATCATTTCGTGGCCAAACCCAATCAGAATTATCATTCTCGGAGGGCTCAGATGCATGCTATTTTTAATCCGATGAACCCAAATTCCTCTGAATGAGTTGCAAGTTGTTGTTTCTTCTGTTACCCCCGGGTGTTGGTGACCGCTGTCACCGTAACTCTCCTGACATTGGAATCCCGGTATACTGTCCTCTCCTGTCTGTCGCCTGCTGTCCCCTCCTGCCCTCTGCCGTCACCTCCTGCCTGCCGCCTCCTGTCCACTGAGGCGCGTTTAACCCTCTGTGACCCGCCCGGCCGCTACCGGGCGCCGCTGGACCAGCATTCGGGCGATTTTTTGAGCTGCGGACAGTGCTTTCAACCCGTACTAAGGTTTCATCCGCTCATCCGCATTTTTCACCTCCGTCCAGACATCATGCCGTCACCTCGAATCATCCGTCAGCCATTCATCCCGATACATTCGTCATGCCGCTCAGGCCCGATACAGCCATCTGCTCGTCATCCGTCATGCCGTCATCCGTCTTTCGGCGGCCGGCTGGTCGGGACTGAAGGCACTGATACCACACGTCGAAAAAACGCGTCCGACAGGAGAGACAGTTGACCGGGATTTAGGACGCGCTCACTTCGGGATACTTGGCGCGATGTGCGGACGCTGTGGTGCGTCAGATCGCATGGTGTCGTTGAAGCTGCTGGAAGATGGCGCGCCGCGATTTGTCCGGTATTGTCATTGCCTCGTCAGTCCGAGGCAGGTGGAGGATCGTCTTTATTCCGCGAGTCTGCCGTCCTGTCTGAGGGCGGATGATCTTGACGTCCTGACCAACCGTCTGTACGGCTTGTTTGCTGTGTTCTGACACCGTCTGTGCGGGCTGATGTCTGCCGTTGACATCGTCTGACGGCTGAGTTTCTAGTCTGACCACCGATTGGACGGCCTGATTTCTGCCGTTTGACCACCGTCTGATAGGTGGTGACGTTTGTTGGCCTCTCTGCGAAGCGAGTGAAGATACCGACGTCCGGACTGGCTGGCGTACTGAGGTGACCGAGTCATCGGCTATGTGCAGGTTTTCAGCAGCATCTCAGTGTGGAGTGTTGATGATGGCGCATGGTGGTCTTGCTCTCGGTCCCTTCGTAGTATGCACACTTGAACTATTGTTACTGAAATATGCGTTGGCCACTCGTAGACATACCAGAGTGACCCTTTTTACCGATGAAGTCTTGCGCGTTGATACAATTGGTTCCAAAATGAGCGTCCTGCTGGGTTTAACTACAAGCCAGGTAGTAATCCCTTCTTCTCACACATAGCCGCCGGTATGAAGGATAATGAACTGCCTTCCCGACACAATCTACAGTGCTCGGCTACCAGTGACAAGTGTGTCTGGCACGCTATCCGTACAAATGTCGGCCGTGATTTCTAGCGGTAGAGATGCCAGCGGTCGTCAGCGCTCTCGTCTGTCCAGCGCTCCTCTGGCGCTATTATAACGAAGATATCGCGCTTACTCGGTCCATCTGACGGGCAGGGGAATACGATCAACATGAGCAATGCCCACCCTCGATCGATCGAGATCCTGCCCCAGTCCCTCACGCTGCGGTCGAGCTGCATAAATGTGATGCGGTCGTGCTTTGCATTGGCGCATTGACGTTGATGCATTTTGTCGATGCATTGCGTTGATATATTGAGTTGATAAATAGCGTCTGGGCGTTGCATTTGTAACCGGCCAATGCCTTTGTTTGATAAACTGATCTGTCGTGCTGTGTGCAGTTTAATACTGTATGCATTTTTTAGGTAGGCAAGAGGAAGCTGTTCTCACTTTCGGAGAACTAAAATATGGTCATTACTCATTACCTTCCACCCCTTAAATGGGAAAAGTAAAATACTAATTTACGCTGGCCAGTTTTGTGCCACATTACACGAATTGCCACCGGGTGTAGCCCAAGGAAAGGAATGTTGTGGACAATATACTCGCATTGCGTCTATGCATTACACCGGTATTTTGAGCCGAGGATCGTGGTGCCGCCGTCCAGAGCTGTACTCCTTTGTTTCCTATAATGGAGTAACCGGCGCTGCAGTGGCGTCTGAGGTGGCTCGCACTATATCGTCGTGTCTGATCCGTACCGTCGTGTCGACACGTTAGGTGAGAACTGTCCATCAGCATGTTGGCACAGGACAGCCGAGAGAGCGACTGGCGCTGGTCCGGCGACCATTCTCTGTACTGCCACCTGTGATGATTGGAACGGGGGGTAGCACCAGCGTCGACTGCGGCGGCGGCGGTGGCGGCGGCGGCGGGGCCTGGCAGCCGCTGAAACTGCTCCAGTGGCGCTGGTCAGCCGCTGATGAACAGACTCTCCAGTTGCAGGCCTAGGAATCAGTCGTCATTACAGCTCCAGTAGAGCCGGGCAGCCGCTTGTAAATGCTATGTGAGCCCTGAGCAGCCTCGCTCGAAATCTTTGCTCCAGTGGGCCTCGGCACGAGCGCTACAGTAACAGCTTCCAGTAGCCTGCAGCCGCTGAAAAACTGATCCAGTGGGCAAGGCGTGGCAAGCCGACTTACATACAGTCTGCCTCCAGTTAGAGCCTGAGCAGTCGTACATTAGAGCAGCTCCAGTGGAAGCCATGGCAGGCGCTGAACCTGCTCAGTGGAGCCTGCAATCCCACTCACTACTTGCATCCAAGTGGAGCCTGGGCATAAGCGCTGCATTTACAGCTCTCCAGTAGAGCCTGGCAGCGACTGAACCTGCTCCAGTAGAGTTCTGGCGCAGCGCTCACTACATCTTTCTTCCGTGGAGCCTGGTTGAGCGCGACCACACACCTCCAGTGTGTTGCAGGCCTGGTCAGGGTCCGACTCATTACAAGCTCCAGTGAGCCTACGGGTTGTCTCATTGCCGCTCTACAGCTCGAGTCGGAGCCTGGCAGCCGCTTTCATACCATCGAGGAGCCTTGGCAGCCGGCTGAAATGGCTCCAGTGGGAGCCTGGCAGCCGCTCAGTACAGCTCCACGTGCATTCCTGGCAGCCCCTGAAGCTGCTCAGTGGACGCCTCGGACAGCCGCTCATACAGCTCCTCCAGTTAGCTGCGCAGCTCGCTGAACTTGCTCAGTGTAGTTCGGCGCAGCCGCTTTCATAGACAGCTTACCGATAGTTGAGCCTTGGCAGTCGCTGAAACTGCTTCCCGTCAGACCCTGTGCAGCACGGACTCATTACAGCTTCCAGAGGAGCCTGGCAGCCGCGAATGCTCCAAGTGGAGCCTGGCAGCTCGCTATACAGCTCCCAGCAGAGGCCTTGGCAGCCGCTGAAACTGCTTCCGTGGCGCCTGGAGCCGCTCTACGGTCCTCCAGCTTGAGCCTGGCGGAGGTCGCATCAAACCTCAGTGGAGCTGTCAATGACGATGGATGGCGGCCGCTCCGCGTGTTTCCGCCTGGCCCCGAGTTGCGCGACGCTTATCCGTCAACAGAGCAGCCGTCTTTGGCGCCGCTAACGTATTCGACAGCGGCGGCGCCCGCTCCGGCCCACCCCATCACTTATTTCTCACCCTGACGCGGACACAGCGCTTGGCGGCGTGGCCCCGCTGGCGCTTGCTCGAGCGCTGGTCGGCCGCTGGTCGGCGCTGCTCGGCTGAGCTGCTCGGCGCTGCTTCGGCGCTTGGTCGGCGTGACTTCGCTGCTCGCGTCTGCGTCTTTTGCGTGCCTCCTCTGGCCGTGTTCGTGGCGGTCGGTTGCGCTCGGAGTGTCCTGGCGTCAGGTCGCGTTCGTAGGCGTTCTACCGCGTTCGGCTGCGTCCGGAACGCCCGGACACGACCCGTGCACGATGCGTCGCTGTGGCGTTATCGCCGGCCGAGTCGCTTCCAGTAAATAATGTATGATGGCTGCGACAGGGCCGATTCGTCCCCGTCATCGGTGGCGAGATGTGGCCGGCGACAGGCCCGTCAGTCAGCGGCCCGATCGGGACGGGGTGCGGAGGAGCCGGGCAGGGGCCGTCATATGTCCGGCGGCGTTCAGAGGCGATAGATAGCTGAGGAGGGCTGGATAGCATCAGCGCTGTCAGCGGTGCTCCGTGCCGGTCACTGGGAATCAGGGAGACTGGAGTGTGGGAGATGCGCGGCGATGGTGGTGTGAGGAGCTGTGGTGCTGGGACGCTGTATACTGTCTATGTATGAATGTAGGCCTTACGCTCAGTGCAGAAGTGGTCGCAGCAGGTCAGTTGTTGATTTCATGAAGCGAATGGACAATCTCACATGGTTTTGTAAACCATTGCATTGGACAGTTAATTGATCCTTTGCATTGGTATAAGGCACAAATAGGGCAAATGTCGACCGGAGAACATAACATTGGGATCAATATTTAATTTGGGAGGCAACACTAATTTTGAAACATGTTTTTGTCATGCAAATTCGTTTCCAGTCACTCTGACATCATGGACTCAAAACTGAACGGGACGAATACTGATTGGGTGGCCAATGGCCATACGTTGACTAGTTACCTAAATGTCCAGACCACTAGGTTATCGCTCGAAGCGCAGAGGCTCAGCTCACAGGGCTTCTTGTACGAGCCTGTTGATCTGTCGTCGACGTTACCAACACAATTCCGCCTTCGAATCGCCTACTCGGCGATTCTGAGCATCTCAACAATTGCCATTAGTCACAGCCGGCAGGAAATGTCTCATGAGACTGAGAGTGCATTCTCTGAGAGGAGTGTTTTGCCAGGGGTCAGCACTCAGCCAGGCCATGCTGACCGTCTGTCCGTCGCTCCCACACGGTTAGTAGGGCACCGACAGCCCATTGACACCCTGACCGGAGCTTCGGTCCGCTGACAGCCATCACAGCTGTCTTGGCCTATCGTGGCTTGTGGAGGCAGGCGTCAAATGAACGCCACAGGTGACTTCAGAGCCGGGTCGTACTCGCCTCGTCTGGCACGGATAAGTGTCTCGGTGTGGGTGTGTGGTTCTCGATGTTTGGTTCTCGGTGTGAGTGGGTGTGTGGTTCTCAGTGTGAGTGGGTGTGTGGTTCTCAGTGTGTGGGTGTCTCGGTCTCGTCTCGGTGTGAGTCGATGTGTGATTCTCAGTGTGTGGGTGTGCGGTTCGGGGGTGTGTTTGTTTGCGATTCTCAGGTGTGTGGGTGTGTAGGTCTCTCGGTGTGAGTGGGTGGCTTTATCCCCGGGTATCCGGACGGGCCTGTCCCGCTGGGTAGTACTGAGTACATGACGCTCTGCCGGCATGGCGGCCTGTTCCTTCCCGGAAAGGAGCTTTGTTTTGTTGCCAGTCTCCGCAGCCGCTCATCCTGTTTCCAGAGCGTCGGAAGTCGGATCTGACCGCTTTCTTTGTCCCCGGACGGACAGTGCCGACCGCCATCTTTCGCTGCTGTCTCGACTCTTGTTACAGCTTCTTTAGCTGGTCGCCGATAACATTGGCTGATATGTCAAAGGCAGTTTGTTCCCGCTCATTTGCAGTCGTTGCGAAATGGAGATGTTCTGTGGCCGGCGATGGCTTCCTAACGTCGTGTTATTTTTCGCGGATGATTTGTGGGGCCCCACGGGTTGAAAGACGAGGCTGCTCGGTGCGCGTCGTCTGCAGACTGACAGATAGGCTGCCGATAGGCGTGTAATACATCGCAGTGGAGCTGAGGGCTTCGTGCTAATACCGAATAGGGCATTCTTGTAAGACATCGACATATGCCACTACACGCGTTCTCTCACACACTTTTACGATTCAAATGTGTCAGCGATGCGTGCAATGCCGTGTGCTGACAGGTGGGAAGGGAAAGATGGGCGACTGAATGTCACCCAATCACGGTCTGTAGTTCTAATATTTGCAGAGTTTTTGTTTTTCGATATCTTGTAACTTTATTTCACGTTATCCCATTGAATCTCATCTTCTCCCGTCCCCGTCCCCGTCCCCGTCCCCGTCTCGTTCCGTCTCATCCCGTCTCGTCCCTTCCCGTCCCCTTTTCGCAGGTCCTATCCCGTTTCCTCGTGCCATATTCCTCAGGTGTGTCCTCCTGTCACCACTGCCGCCTGTCACACCTCGCCAGTGAACGTCGGACGACGTATTTCGAGTGCTCTGTCGTGTTCGACGATAAGTCGCCAATATGGCACGGCTTCGACAAAGGTTGCGCGGCGGTGATAAGTGCGGCATGCTGTCGACAACTGTGACGCAGCGGCGACAACTGTGACACACTTGCGCCCTTTTTGTCCATGTTCTGCTATGTCTGGAGCTGTGTCACTGTGTCAGTACCGGCCTTCATATGTCGGATTAGCCGCTGGCACTCTGTCGTCTTCGACACCTGTTCGGGCGTTGGGCTGCCGGTCGATATTCGCCTTCTGTTCGCTGATGTTAGCTGAAAGGAGGGGCTTGTGACAGAAGTTTTGTTTGTTTTTAGGCGGCAAAATAAGCACAAACCTGGGCCCAATTTCGGCTGGAGTCATATAGGACACACATTTACGCACACTCGTACATCAACGCACTCATACCTAAAACAAAATTACAGGGCCGATAAATACATATTTCGCTACCCCACGCTTCAAGCAGGGCTAGTGAAGCCTGAAGGTATGTATCTACCAGAGGCGCAGCCAGACCTCCGACAAGGTGGTGGTGGTGGTGGTGGTGGGGGCACGGCTTCCCCAGGGGTTACCTCGGCAAATGGACCCCCGAAAAAAACATCACGAAAAAATGCCTCCCCGGATTTAGGCCGTTATAATTTGCAGGGCCCCTAAAAAGTCGTAAACAGGGACGTCGCCGATATTTTTTTCGTGTAAAAGCCGGCCCAATTGGGGGAGGGGCACGTGCCCACTCTGCCCACTGGCTGCGCCCCTGGTATCTTCTAGCTACTAACCAGTGTTTCGGCGGTTCAGTTTCGGTTGTGACTGCCACAGTATTGGGTATAGTTTTGTTCGATTTCTTCTTCGGCTGGATCGTGATTCTAAGAAATAGACACTGTCAACTACTCGCATTTAAACGATGCACGCTTCAAAGCTTTGCCATCTTGGTGGGTTTCGTTTCGTGAATTGCTCCGACGTCACCATCTAAGTGTCTCAATCACATCTTGCCAGACAATTGATTGCGGGTCTTCCCAACCTGCTTCGTCCCATGAAGCTTAGAAGTACACTTCTCCTCGACCACATATCAAACCATGCCCTTTTCCCGGATGGAGCACTGTGACGCTTTTCGCTTGGCGCCGTTGCTATGTCGAAGCGGCATCTCGGATCGGAGGAGCGGCGCTCAGCCAACACACGGGCATGCGGCGCGGCGTCCCGGCCGAACCGGAACAGTGTCACGCTAATGAGAACAGCTGACGGTAATTTCCCTGGGGGCGAGCCAGCCGACCCCGGCCGCTGTGCCCTCGCGTTGCCGTGCTGCCGTGCTGCCGTGGCGGGCGGCGATGGCGGTGGAAAACATCGCACCAGGCGTTCTGGGAAGCTGAGTGCATGAATGTATTCTGTGTGATGTTTTCCGGGGCCGGATTCAGCAGGATCCGTGACGGGCATGACGGAAAGGGAGCTACTGAAGCCTTTTGTGCGGAGATGCCGACGAATGCACAGTGGATGGGCGGCATGTGACCTTTGTTGTCGGTCTGCCCTAAAACCCCAATCATCATCAGAATGCACAGTGGGTTTATGTTGGTGTGATGGCTTGGCAGTGGGAGCCAGTCCCCTGCAATTGGTCATAGCTAAGCAAAGATCGACAGGTCCCTCTTATGTGATATTTAGAGCTATCTGCTCTGGTTCTTCGTGGTCTGGAAAATAGTTGAAATATTACGTTGATGTTCTAATGATAAGGTACCATCAAGTATTTGGTATGGCATCTAAAATAGTGTGTTTTATAATGTGTTTAAGTCTATTAAACGGCAACCAATTGCATGTTTTACGGCTTGCGGGTATCTAGCAAAGCCATCTTAGGCTCGTGCCTGATAATGCCAGTAACATATCGTTGTCTGTCGATTTTTTGCACATTTCATAGATCTGTCACGTGTCATGTATATAATAAGATACTTGTACCAGGAATAAGAGAATAACATAAGAGTTTTCTCTTATTCCCGCATGTACTAAAACTGTTCCTACATGACATACGAGCCGTTTTTCCATGACTGAAACTATGTGCACAATAGTGCGGTTAAACTGCAGTGTGAGTCATTGCAGAACGATTCTAGTCTAAACCATGCAACGCTGTTTTTTAATATAATTTGCAGACTTGTAATACGCATATTTTTTTTGAGTCGACTCAAGTCTGACTAAGAGCAGACTCGAACTCTTGACTCAATGGTGTTGAAAACAAAAATGAGGCGACTTCAACTCATGACTCAAGTCTTGCTTTTTAAAAATTGAGTCGACTCAACTATGACTCCCAGTGCAGTTTTAACAAATTGATTCGACTCGAGCTCAAAAAACATTTGAGGTCGATCTTCATTTGACTCATCAAAGTTAGTTTCATTATTTACTTGGTGTTGACCCTGAGTGTGGGTGGGGGTGCCTTTTTGCCGAAAAATGTTGCCCCCCCCCAAACCGAGCGGCTGGATCCGCCCCTGGTCGCTCCAGTACCCCCTTGGCTATGTCCCTGTTTTATTTGACTCACATTTGTTTTGAGTCGATTCAAGTCAAACTCACAACCGAATAACTGACTCAACTATTGACTTAAGTGCTGTTCAAAACCAATTGAATCGACTCGACTCTTGACTCAAGTGCCGCTTTGACAAAATTGAGTGACTCAACGTATGACTCATCCAAAAATGTCTGACTCATGAGTCACTCATGACGTCCAACTCTGAGTCATTTACAAGTTCTGCTATTTTGCACTACTCAATTTGTTTAAGCTCATTGGTTTACTGCTGACATATTCTCTTCTTTATCTAGCCTGAATGTTTACAAACACCAATCAATATATTAAAATACATTTTGGTTAAACAGACAGCTAGACATAAACGCCCGATAGTGTTCGTGTTTTTTATTCTCCCGTTCCAGTGCCATTTTAGCCGGTGAGTGTGGTGGTGACTCACCAGCCCGTCATGCGGCCGGCTCAACTCGTCAAGCCCGGCGAGACGCCGTGGGAAGATGCCATGTCGCTCTCCCTTTCATGCGTGCCTGGCTCTGTGACGGCCGGCGCCGGCTAGCACCTGACGGGGGCTCATCTGTAACGTAACACTCGAGTGTGTCACCGCGAGACGATAGCATCTCAGAGCCGCCAGAGGCCGCGGCCGGTCTCTCAGCTGAGATGACCGATTGGATTACCGTGCTCAGCGACTGCAGGCAGACTGTCCTCGACTGCAGGCCGACTGTCCTCGACTGCAGACAGACTGTCCTCGACTGCAGACAGACTGTCCTCGACTGCAGGGAGACTGTCCTCGACTGAATACAGACTGTCCTCGACTGCAGGCAGACTGTCTTCGACTGCAGGGAGACTGTCCTCGACTGCAGGCAGACTGTCCTGCGACTGCAGGTAGACTGTCCCCAACAGCAGGCAGACTGTCCTCGACTGCAGGCAGACTGTCCTCGACTGCAGGCAGACTGTCCTCGACTGCAGGCAGACAGGGACTGTCCTCGACTGCAGGCAGACTGTCCTGCGACTGCAGGCAGACTGTCTTCGACTGCAGAAGACTGTCCTACGACTGCAGGCAGACTCGTCCTCGAACTGCAGACAGGCTGTCCTCGACTGCAGGCAGCAGACTGTCCTCGACGGCAGGCAGGAACTTGTCCTTCGACTTGCAGGCAGGACTGTCACTCGACTGAATACAGGACTTGTCCTTCCGACTGCAGGCAGACTGTCCTCGACTGCAGGCAGACTGTCCTCGACTGCAGACAGACTGTCCTCGACTGCAGAGAGACTGTCCTCGACTGCAGGCAGACTGTCCTCAACTGCAGGCAGACTGTCCTCGACTGCAGGAAGACTATCCTCGACTGCAGGCAGACTGTCCTCGACTGCAGGCAGACTGTCCTCGACTGCAGGCAGACTGTCCTCGACTGCAGTGGGCAGACTGTCCTCGACTGAGGCAGACTGTCCCCGACTGAAGAACAGACTGTCCTCGACTGCAGGCAGACTGTCCTCGACTGCAGGCAGACTGTCCTCGACTGCAGGGAGACTGTCCCCGACTGAAGATAGACTGTCCTCGACTGCAGGCAGACTGTCCTCGACTGCAGACAGACTGTCCTCGACTGCAGAGAGACTGTCCTCACTGCAGGCAGACTGTCTCGACTGCAGGCAGACTGTCCCCGACTGCAGGCAGACTGTCCTCGACTGCAGGCAGACTGTCCTCGACTGCAGGCAGACTGTCCTCGACTGCAGGCAGACTGTCTTCGACTGCAGGGGGACTGTCCTCGACTGTAGGCAGACTGTCCTCGACTGCAGGCAGACTGTTCTCGACTTCAGCAGGCAGACTGTCCTCGACTGCAGGCAGACTGTCCTCGACTGCAGACTGACTGTCCTCGACTGCAGGCAGACTGTCCTCGACTGCAGGAAGACTGTCCTCGACTGAATACAGACTGTCCTCGACTGAAGACAGACTGTCCTCGACTGTAGGCAGACTGTCCTCGACTGCAGGCAGACTGTCCTCGACTGCAGGCAGACTGTCCTCGACTGCAGGCAGACTGTCCGTGCGACTGCAGGCAGACTGGTCCTTCGACTGCAGGCAGACTGTCCTCGACTTGCAGGCAGACTGTCCCGACTGCAGGAAGGGACTGTCTTCGACGCAGGCAGGACTATCCTCGACTGCAGGCAGGACGTCCTCGACTGAAGACAGACTGTCCTCGACTGCAGGCAGACTGTCCTCGGACTGCAGGCAGACTGTCCTCGACTGAATACAGACTGTCCTCGACTGCCAGGCAGGACTGTCCTCGACTGCAGGCCAGACTTGTTCTCGACTGCAGTGGAGGACTGTCCCGACTGAAGATTGACTGTCCTCGACTGCAGGGCAGACTGTCCTGTCGACTGCAACAGACTGTCCTCGACTCAGAGAGACTGTCCTCGACTGCAGGCAGGACTGTCCTCGACTGCAGAGCAGACTGTTCCTCGGACTGGCAAGGCAGACTGTCCTCGAACTGAGGCCAGACTATCCTCGACTGAATACAGGGACTGTCCTTCGACTGCAGGCAGACGATCCTCGACTGCAGGCAGACTGTCCTCGACTGCAGGCAGACTGTCCTCGACTGCAGGCAGACTGTCCTCGACTGCAGGGGGATTGTCCTCGACTGCAGACAGACTGTCCTCGACTGAAGACAGACTGTCCTCGACTGCAGGCAGACTGTCCTCGACTGCAGACAGACTGTCTCTGACTGCAGGCAGACTGTCCGCGACTGCAGAAGACTGTCCTCGACCGGAATACAGACTGTCCTCGACTGAAGACAGACTGTCTCGACTGTAGCAGGACTGTCTTCGACGCAGGCAGACTGTTCTCGACTGCAGGACAGACTGTTCCTCGACTTGCAGGCAGACTGTCCGCACGACGGCAGGCGACTGGTTCCTCGACTGCAGGCAGGACTGTCTCGAATGCAAGGGGGATTGTCCTCGACTGCAGCAGACTGTCCCGACTGAAGACAGACTGTCCTCCGACTGCGGCAGACTGTGTCTCGACTTCAGCAGGACAGACGGTCCTCGACTGCAGGAGACTGTCCTCTACTGCAGGCAAGGACTAGTCCTTCGACTGAAGACCAGACTGTCCTCCGACTGCAGGCAGACTGTCCTCGACTGCAGGCAGACTGTCCTCGACTGAAGACAGACTGTCCTCGACTGCTGGCAGACTGTCCTCGACTGCAGGCAGACTGTCTTCGACTGCAGGCAGACTGTCCTCGACTGAAGACAGACTGTCCTCGAGTCTCGCCTCTCGGCCCGGAATATAGCGTCGTTCTGCGGACGCCGCGAAGAAGGAGAGAGACAAGAGCAGGTGGTACGTGCCGTGCGTGTCGTGCCGACCCGCAGTCGCTGCAGTGACTCATCTCTCAATTAGGTCGGCTAGACGTGTCACTCGAGAAGGACAGGTAGCGCTCCGTGGTGGTGGTCCGGCCTGGATCTGCGGGCTGACTGGCAGGCTCGGCAGTCATTTGGGTTGTGGTGGCAGACTCGTCAGTCAGGGGAGGGGGATTGTGGTGGCAGGCTCGTCAGTGAGGGCGGTTGTGGTGGCAGGTTTAACAGCTTGGGAGTAAGGGGTTGTGGTCGCTGCGCCTGTAGTGGTTGGATGCGGTCCGGAGCAGGTGGTACTGCTGGTCAGACTGTATAGCTGTGTGACCACAGCAGTTTTGGCGCCCTAAAACCTCAAATTACCACCACTGCTTCAACTGTAAAGCAGGGAGGTCGCCAGGGGGGGGGGGGGCACGTTTGCCATATCCCCTGAGCAAAACAAATTTACACTACATTAAATGGGATTTCTAACGACCCGTCGACCCTACCCCTCCCGGTCAGCAACATATGGCTGAGGAGCGAAATTGGATTCTACCATCGACGCGCCCCTGATTCCTGATACAAATCCTGGCTACGTGCTTTACATAGGTATGAAGTTGGCCAGAGCAGATCTATCAATGACATCAGATTGATGGAGAGGTTTTTAAGCTCAAGTGGGTTTTCTTCAAATTTCACCGTATCATTTTAAAGAGTAGGTATAAACAATATACATTGTGGGTGGAGCTCTGAAGTAAAATGCACCACATTTTTTCAGTGAATGGTTCTGATGTATTCCGCCCACCTGAAGTTGAGTGTTGACTGTTAACTTGTGAGACATCGTAGACGATGACAATATACTTATACTTGGGGTTTCCAGTCGGCGGTGTGGTAAAATATACAAATAAACAAATACGGCTTACCGAGAATATCCGTGAAGGGATTTCTGAAAAGGTATATAAATATTTTGTTTTGCTCCACGACATTTCTTCACACCATCCTGCATCTGCAGGGAATATGAGTAGGTAGCGGTGTTTAGAGCATGTCGGCAGTGCCACAGCCTGCTCACTGTGGTCAGGAAACTATGTGGCTACATCGCTGACCATTTGTTATCTCCTGCGATCAAGTGAAACTGTTTCAAAATACCCCTGTCGTCTGAAACTGAGCTATTTCCCACAACATCGCAAAACAATGACATAAACTCGTAATTTGCGCTACCGTCATTGTCATTCTTTTAGGACCTGATTGACAAGGCTGGTTTGTCGCAGCAAAACTCCGCAAATACACCGTTTGCCAACCGAGGCTGCTATTTACAGAAACCACAGACATGGTACTACCTGCGGCTTGAGGTGCGGACACACATTGGACCAGCCGTGCCCATGACATGTACTCTGCAAACTCACAATGTGCATTTGAACATGTCCACCACACCCATATGGCCCTGTGCGCTGCTGTGGCCTTTTCAATGGATTCAATTTCCTATTCCGTTGGTAATGCCATTGCCTAAACAACTTTAGTATTGGTCACATCAACTTTGTATTGGTCCACCTCATTTGTATAAATCTAATGGCATTTTAATGCTAAAGAGGAGTTATGAGACATCTATGCAAGATATAAATATGATATGAACCCATCTAGTTGAACAAAGGTGATTCTCTAATTGAGACACATTTTGTTCCAGCCTCCAGGGACTTTTATGTTTTCTAGCCATATCTCTCACTTGCAAAGCTGTGTCTGTTGCGATAAGCATTTCACTAAGTATCCTGACATTGGCATATGCAGGGATTGCTGTTGATCCCCATGGTGTGGCCGGGGAATGAGGGCTTGCCGGTGCAGCTGAGATGAGCTGGTGATTAGATAACGTGCAGCTGTCAGCGTCAGTCTGTCCGCCAAACTGCTCTGGATCTCCTGAACTCTGACATCTTGATCACTCGATTGTCGAGCCCCTGCTTAGCTGCTTTAATTACCGCTTGTAGATGTAATTTTCCCCGCATAATTATTCAGTATTTAAACGAATGGGACGTAAAAGTAGGTGCCTTGCCCACAAACCTCTCTCCAGTCCGTACTGGCTGGCTTGGTCTCCAGTTAACCGGGCCGACGTGACAACGGGACCTCGCGAACCGTTGTCAAATTACCATCACCACGTCCTGTCCGTCCCCGCGAATCATCCACAGTCGTACCGACCAGCCCACACTACCAGATACTCGTGCATTAATGCCGGACAAACGCCGCCCGTGTTCTCATTTAGGTTACGAGGCGTAATAGCGGCCGTATCTGTCTGTTGCCGGCCGTTTCCTGGCTTTACGCTGTCCGCAGCTGATTTACGGCTACGATAAGCATTTGTCGTGTACGCCGCGCGAACGCCGCGCCGCGCCGCGCCGTACTCGCCGCCCTCGAGGAATGGTCGGATGCGCCGGCCGGATGGTGCGGCCTTACAGGAAGGGTGCGCTCGTCGCTCGCCCGACCCGTGGCCACCTGGCTCGCTCGCTAATAGAATGGCTCTATCAGAGAGACGTCCGAATGTCCGGTATGTTTTATTAGCAGCTGAGCGTGCCCCGGACTCGTTCGTCGGGTGTGGGCGGCGGGGGCGGCGTGGGCGGCCGCCACCGCCGCCGCGGGCTCGGCGTGTCGTGATCACCGGGTAGGCGGTACGGTGATGTGTCGGTGATGTGTTGGTGATGTGTCGGGTGATCGTGATGTGTCGTGATGTGTCGAAGCGACATGCTTGCGGACGGCCGCCGGTGTGAGGAAATTCAGGCATGGCCCCAACGCTGAAGCCGAGGAGTGGGGAAGTTTTATAGTCGATTGTCAAAAATTGTGTTAAAGAGATTACCAACATGCCAAACATTTATTTTAGAGTCAAAATTAATTATTAAAATAAAGGTGGCATTAAAGATTCAGTTACTCGCCTTCGGCTCGTTCATAAACTGAATCATTAATGCCACGTCTATTTTAATAATTCATTTTGACTCTAAAATAAATACTTGGCATGTAAGTGATCATTTTAAACACTTTTTGACAATCATGTCCATCATGCCAGTCTTTCAAATAATACAAAACTTTCTCCTGGAAGGTTAATAGTTAATACCGGGATGGAGGCCGCGGGCGGTGTTGAGAACCGCGGTCGGGCCGGAGGCTGTGAGCGAGACGAAGTCTGGACGGTGCTTCACCGATGGCGACAGAGAGATAGTGTCCGCTCGGATGTGACATGTCTCGGTACAGTCACGGAACGCCATTGTCCAAAGTGGTGATTGCGATGTTTAACAAACGAAATTCAATGATGGGAACAGGGTAATAACCGCGGCGCAAACACTGGCCAGAATTAAAATCGCCATCCTGGGCAAACAATTAACGTGTCCTAACTTTGTGAACGGTTTCAGCTCATCCCTTCAATGCTAGTGCACACTGCTTATACAAGCCATAATTAAGTTGATCCTTCGGCATGAGGGCGTTCAGAGTAGAGGTGCAGAAAATCCTTAATCTTTGGTCACAACTACAAAGCCGAGTCACAACTCCACAGTCACGGGAATGAGCTGGCAGTCACAGCTAAGTCATGGCGCTGCAATGCTAAGCCTATGGCGGTGGCCTGGCCAGTCACAGAGCTTCAGTCACAGCCGTGGCCATTTCTGGTCCCAGCGCTGGGACGCTGGGACCATAATTTTGCAACTGTTTTTCAGAGATTTTAGTGCATCAATACTTTGTACTCGGTTTTCATTGAACAAATCAGATGATCAAAGCTATACAGCAAGTTGCAATTTTTGTTCTCTGAGTTTAGCTTAGTTTAGCCGATATTTGCTGTCGTTTGGCTTCGAGCTGATTTACTTCTTGATTTACTAATGTGCTTTTAATACGGAATTCGTTGCCACCTTCTTGCCTTGGATTCCGTTCTTGATAAGTTTCTGCTGCGACCTCTCGGTGAGGCGACATTAGAGCGCGAAAGACTCTGAAAACCAGACCTGTGATATATGGGGACACAGGGTGGTTTACAATTAATTATGGAGACTATTCGTTGGAGAGACTACCGGAAGACTAACGAGACTAACGAAAGAACGCTACGTTGGCGGGACAACCGACGTTCTCAATACAACGCATCAGCATTTCATTTGCACTATGATGGACATAAGTGATAACTTATCAAAGCTGTGCGACATGTACCTAAATTTAGAGTTTTCTTATTAATATGTGCCTGCTATTTCCCGTTTATGTATGCTTCTATGTCATACAACTTAAGACAGCCAGACACCGACCGACGTTATTACATCTGTCACTCCCAGTTCTGTCCAGCCATGCCCTAACAAGCGACTGTGCGTGATGGGCGGAGCAAAGCGCTGCTACCTCATTGGATAAAAGAACAAATCGCCATTGTTCCGGCAGCGCGACACACGGAAATCGCTTTCGTCAACATAAAATGTGGCGACGCCGACTTGCCGGCTACCGTTCGCGGGAACGGCGACCGGGCAAAATGGCGTCGTGCCGTGCTGGTTGATCCGCTCAGCGACCGTTCCTCGCATGACGGCTGGATGGCTGCGGCGCTCCGCTGCACGCTAATGGTGGGAGCGAGCCGTGCTGTGCCGTGCTGTGCCGCCGCGAGGTCGCGCCGCGCCGGGCCGGGCCGGGCCGGGCTGGCGGGGCGGCCCAGCGCATAGCCGGACGTATGGAGCGGATCAGACCGTGAGGACACCATCACAGGGCGGTGCGGGGCGGTGCGGGGCGGTGCAGAAGGGTAGGGTTGGTCGGTGGGGACAGGCGGATTATCACACGGCCCCCTGTGACACCCCCCCGTCACGCCTCCCGTCACGCCCTGTGAAATCCGCACCCTGCGACCGCCGCCCCCGCTCTCTGACTCTGTCTGCATGGCAGCGGTGAGGTATGATTACGGCGGTGACGGTGCTCGTCGCTGGGTGTTGGCTAATCAATCATTTGCTGGTACACGGGAAGCTGCACTTGCTTTACGCGGGGCGTGCGCGAATGCCGTAGGCCTAATGGGTTGGGTGCGTGGCTCAGGTGCGTGGCTCAGCGGATTTCGTCGGGACGCGGTTAAGGTTTAAGGATAGGTATGGTGAGACGTTTCTGAGGGACAGACACGCTCTGACGTATCAAGAACGGGCCCACAGGTTGTTTGGAGGGGCTGAATCCAAATAAGTTTCACACAATTACAAAACAATACTAACACGGTTTTGCTTTTTTAAATTAAGAACTGAGTTACACTAAACTTTGCTCAGTACAAGTTTTTTTTGCTGTAAATTTGGAGAACGTGTCAATTCACGTCATATTTCAGTCCTTTTTGGGGACCCTCGGACCCCGGTCGTCACGGGCGTCATCCTGTCGGCAGAGTCCTTTCGACAGAGTCCTTTCGACAGAGTCCTTTCGGCAGAGTCCTACAGGCGTCACCCGTGCTGCCCCAGATTGTGTAGCGTGAGCTGCAGTTTCGCCGCGCGGTGCCTCCTTTTAACGAAACAGGCAAACTTTGGCGAATCGTTCTGGGAGAATCGGACCAATTTGTGGAGGCTCCGACTTTGGAATGGTTCTTCAATGACTACCTCCATATGAAACTGCTCGGATAAATGCGTGCTTCGGGAGCGGATCACCTCTCGGTATGTCATTCCATCCGACTAATTGCTCTGCATCGCCAGCGGTAGACACGCAATCTTTCGCATGGCTGAAGTAGACGTTTCTGCGCTTGGGACCTTTTCGGAAGATGTACAGGGATGATTTCGTGGCAACGTTCATGTAGTTCCTGCTGCTGCATCGGTCTCCACATCGGACATAGCGACCCGCTAGAAAGCCGATCCCACCGATCGTCGGGCATACCGATCCGCTAGAACGCCGATCTGTCGTGCTCCGTGCTTCCTGGTCGTCGCGGCTGGCCTTGGTTCTGCTGTACCTGCTCGGCGTCGCCAGATGGGATCGCTGCAGTCGCTGCTGTGGCCAATTAGCTGTTTGCTCACCTTTTCGCTGGCGCCTGTTTTTGTCTAATAGGTGTCGACATAATCTGCGGGCACACGGTTGTCGCCGTGGCTTGGCGACATGTGACATATGTCGCGATCGGGGCCCCGCCGACCGCGACCACCTGGGGTGCATCGAGACACGGCCGGCACCTGACCAAACCTGTCACCTGACAAAACCTGTCACTTAGTGCCGGAGACGACCGCTGTTCGATCGGCGAAAACAACAGCAACGTGGAGATGGTGTTTGGTGAAGGAGTGAAACTACCTGGCTGTTACAGGCTAGAGTGGACAAATTGGTCCAAGCAGTGAACCAATGTTCTTATGAAGTAATCCTGCTGTGAAAGCTATACCCTTAATTGAAAGGTTGTCACCATATTTGTTCAATATATCCGCCTGGTGCGATATTATATGTTGCCATCTTTCAGATATAATGTTTATCAACATTAGGGCTAGCTGCTGCCGTTATATTTGATGAAACACCTTTGCTTTTTGTCTTTACCTATGAGAGTCCAAAGCCAAAGTCCCCCTAGCTTCGACGGTTCTGTCTTTTGAAGCCCGGGACTTCATGCACCATCAACATCCGGCCTGTGTGACGGCTGATGGCGGCGGCTTGTGACGGCCCGTCACACTGACGTGCCATCTCTCGCGCTGTGTGGCGGCTGATGGTGGCGGCTTGTGACGGTCCGTCACACTGACGTGTGTCATCTCTCGCGCTGGTGTGACGGTGATGTGAGTGGCCGGGCTTGTGACGGGTCTGCGTCTACACTGACGTGCATCTCTCGTCTGGTGTGTGCGGCTTGGGATGGGCCGGCGGGCTTGAGGATGGTGGGTTGTGAGCGTGTCCGTCACTACTGTTGTGGCTGTGTTGTCATCTGCTCGCGGCTGTGTACGTGATGGTGGCGGGTTGTGATCAGTCCGTCACACTGATGTGTGCATCTGTCACGCCTGTGACTACTCCACGCGGCCTGGCTGTGACGGTTCCTGTCACGACTGATGTCGGGAATTTGTCATCTCTCCGCTTGTGGCGGCTTGTGACGGTCCGTCACACTGACGTGTCATCTCTCGCGCTGTGACGGCTCCTCACGAGCAGTGTGATGTCGCCGTACACGTCCCGGGAAACCGGCGTCACCGAACTGACGTCAACTCAACTGCCGGTTGAGTATAGAGCGATGGGTGTGGAGTGTGGACTGTTCGGCGCCCGCGGAAATCCTCCCGAGACCACGGCGAACGGCGCATTGATGTGAAACAGCAACAATGAATTAGTGCAATGTGCGTCAACTGACCATATGGTTACTAAAATGCCATTTTTGTCAGTGATTTGATTGCCCAGAGCTTTCGGTGAGCCACGTGTGTGTCTGGCGAGTTGTTCGTACAGTCGGATCGATTCACAATGTCTCGTATTTGTCCGGATCGATTAAAAATATCCCGATTTTTCCTGATCGATTACAGATATCTCGAATTTGTCCGGATCGATTCAAAGTATCTCGAATTCATCCGGATCGATTCAAAGAAGGTATCTCAAATTTGTCCGAATCAATTGAAAATATCTCGAATTTTTCCGGATCGATTACAAATATCCCGAATGTGGCAGCATATTATCTTGCCAAAATATTGCCATTCCCATGCCATTGCATGTCACCACCGTGCATGTCACCACCGTATCGCTTCGGCTCCCCGATAAACACGAATCATCATTCGCCACGTCACTTGGCCGGTATGCGTTGCGGTGCGGTAGCAGAGCGCGGCACAGCACGGCGAAGCACGGTGGCACAGCGCGGCACAGCACGGTGGCACAGGTAGCACAGCGCGGCACAGCACGGTGGCACAGGTAGCACAGCGCGGCACAGCACGGTGGCCGGGCCGGTCTCCGGACAGTGGCGACGTAGCCAGGAGGTGTGGCACGCTACGCCACCGCCGCCGTCTTTGGCCACTGGGCTGTCGTGCTGTCGCCGGACCATTTTTCGCCACCGCGCTGTTAATGATGTGGGAAACGGAAATCGTGTGCTGTGCTTTGCGGTAAAGACACCCGTCTCCGCGGCCGCCGCGAAAAAGTCGCAAATCCGCGGCCGAGAAATCACCAGTGCTGGACAAACCTGCGACTTTTACTGGCAGGAGTGACCACCTTCCCGTTTGTTTGCACGACTTACAGGAAATGCCTCAATCCAAGTGCTAACCGCACTTTAATCCGATTGCATGATAGAGATAGTCATATCAAATCGTGAAGTTTAAGTTAAATATTTATGAGAGGTGAGACACATAATCTAGCTGCAAGATGTATGAGGAACATCATGAATCGAGATTTACGATGTCAATATGTAAATGCGACGAATATTTGCGCATGCAAATAACGGTTCTCAACATGCGCGTTTTAGCAGTTACTTCCATCACAGCTGCTGTTAAACCACTTGGAATGTGATTCACAAGTGCATTTGTAATCACATTTCGGAAATTAACAGTGCACCATCTAGGTCACGGCTGAGCAAACAAACTCCCATTGTGTGACGAGGAGTCTTGTCGACAGATAACCAAACACGGCGGCGCTTTGCTCGTGGCATTTCCATGCCGTCTCGGACAGTTGTTTGGTGTCATGTGTGACCAAAAGTTGCTGGCACGTCAATGCGCAGCTGTGTGGGTCAGCTGATAACAAAGTATACGTGTCGTGAGTGAGCATGGACATAACAGCCTTGGCTACGGATATTGATATTGGATAGCGCATGTGCGTATGCCGGCTAGCACGGCAGCATGATTCTTTCCTACAGTACTGGTTAAAGTGACAGATAGTGACACCAACAAACCCATAGACATAACGGCGAGAATATGTAAGACAGAAGATTGTGTGTGAGCTACAACAGAGGTGGATGTCTATGCTTTGCGACAGCATGCTATACGAGGCAGGTAAGAACACGTTATGAGATAGACGAGAGAGAGGTAAAAGGCTGACTGTGTGTGGTGAGGATATAACGTGGCATCATGATACAACTCGACGAGTGGAGTGAAGATGATAATAATTAGTAAAAGGAAATGCTACATGCAGAGGAGCCGCGAATGCAGAGGAGGTCACGGTGGAAAATCTCATCAAATTACAATACGTGTCTTATTTTTTTAATCTATCATATATTTTGTAGGCCTTCGAACACAGCATTTGAAGCAACACGTTTAGTTTAGAATAATTCCTGGAAGGTCAGATCAGCTGTCTACTTTCTAAGAGCCTTTTTCAGAAATACACAAGTCATTGATTGTCTTGCAGACCCACGAGGGCAGAGGGGTCAATGACCCCTAATGCAGGAATCTGAACCGAAAATTGACACATTGACTTCTTTTGAATGCAAATCTACACCTTTTTAGGAATTTGTTCTTATATCTTTAAGATTTACTGCATGAGGAATGGCACACTACAGGATAAGTCATCGATAATAGTGTGTGCTCACCACGCTTCACGCGAGTGTGAGTTGTAGTCAGTGATGAGTGATCGTGTGATGATTTCTGGGAGTGTATAGTGATGTGAAATCTAGGATGTATCGGAGGTGAGTGGCGTGAGCACTCTAGTAGTAGGTTGAACGAGAGTGTGTGTGTGGATGTCTCTCACACTATGCAAAGTGATCACTAAATTAGTAGTATTATTATAGTCGTAAGTGCAAACTTCAAGCAACTGCGTGTAGCACGATTACTCTTTTCCAGCTATATACTTAATCCACACCTTGGTGGGTGAACGGGACCTCGGCGCGTCTACACTTCAATAATTTAAGTTGAGTGCGTCAACTCTACACTCTCAATGGAGTTCGCCGTTGGAGTGTGTGTCTCATCACTACACATCTCATCAAGACTCATATTATACGTGTACGGTAACACTGGACACAACTTACCTGTGCTGAGTGTCTCAGTGTACAGCTCACACACGACCGTGCTGGTGCCTGTGATGTATGCTCGTGCGCGTTCTATTTTTTCCTCTTAGCTATATACTGCATATATTCGACATTAACGAGATGACTACATCTATCCCCTGTTCCTTCGTGAGAGCTACGCCAGTCCCTGCAAACTCTACTATCACAGCACACTCTCTCACTCACACTGCACGTCATGCGCCCAATGCATTTCTTTCGATTGCAGACTTTCGAGGTGGTTGCCTTGCAATTACATGCGAAGGTTAAAAGTTCTTCCCCTGTTCAGCATTGCTTGGGATTGAGGATCACAGTTGTGTTTTTGCAATTTTTAAACTCGCCTCCATACAATTCCTCTCATTCCATCATCTGCATTGTTTCCGGCTTTCATTTCCGCGTTATCTACATCGGCATAACTGGGTAGTTCTATGGAACAGAACGAAAACAGTAATGAGGCGAGTTGTGTCCATTCCTCGGGTAATAGGCGCACTTTAAGCGTGCCAAATGCCACTGAAAACCCTTCTTTTCTATCTCCACCTAATTTCTTTCACAAAACGATTGTACTATTTCACTTCCGTTGGTATGGACTAGACGGACAGACGACAGACGAAAAGACCGACAAGACGACAAGCAGACGACAGACTGACAGCAGACGATAGTTAGACGACAGCAGAACGATAGTTAGACGACAGCAGCAGACACTGACATGCCTCTTGGACGGTCCCCCTGGCCAGCGTCCGTCGCTTGACAACTCTGCCTACCGCCATGCCACCTAACGCCCTCGGGTCCCCTACCGCCACCCCACCAGGCCTCGGGTCCCCTATCGCCACACCAACGTCTCCTCGGGTCCCTACTGCACCAACCGGACGGCCTCCTCGGTCGCGGGTGTCTGCATTGCTGCGTCTGGACCTCTGACCCTCTGACCTCGCTTGTCCTGCCTGTCTCGGGTCGTTCCGCCGGCGGTCCTCTGCGCTACCCACCCTGTCGTGGCCTCCGTTTGTCCTCTCCGTCAGGTCACGCTCATCGAGTTAAGTGGGCACGCGCGGCGGACAGGCAGCCGAACGCCAGCTACTAGTGGTCCTGTCGCCAACGTGTCGTTCCTCGCTGTCCAGCGGAGGGAGGGGTCGTCCGCGCTGAACCCCGTGTTGTTCACCCTCGAAGGAACTGTCCGCCGGCCCCCCTGCTACGTTGGAGTAGACGCTGCTTTTTTGATATCACAAGCTGTCAGTCGCATGGCCATTCACACAATGTTCAGCCACAGTCTAAGACGTGCCAGTCCCGCGGATTTTTTGTCCACAGTCATCGTTAAGTGCCCAGTTGGATCAGCAGACATGGGTTGAATGGTTTCCCACCACCCAGCTTTCACATCCATCTGTTTCCATCCCTATTCTGGCAAATGTTGAGGGCGTCCCCAGTATCCTATCCCACATCAAAATTCCTGCCTTTTTCCCCCGACTGTAAGCCGTCGGTTCGCAATCCCAGGCCCTCATTCCTCATATCCTCATTTCCCTATCTCCACTCGGACCCCAATAGCCCGAGTCCCTCGTTGCACGGCGCCCCCGTTCTGCGCGTGCACGGCACGGCCTGGCTTGGCGGCAGGCGGCGGTGGCGCGGCGGCGGGCCGGCTGGCGGGGGCGTGGCTGGCGCGCTCCACCCTGCCATTGGCTGCCGGGCGCGCCGCGGCGGGGTTGTGCACGACACTTGTGCAATCCGTCACAGTCCGTCACGCCGCGTCTGCATCTGTCCACGGTACCGGCGTCCGGCGGTACCGTGTACACTGTACGCTGTACAGGAGTACGCGGCAGTCCCATTATTACCTTATACCGGCGGTCCCGTGTAACGCTGTAACAGGAGTCTGGTAGTCCCATATACCTTACCTGGCGATCCCGTGTTTCACTGTACAGTGAGTACTGCAGTCCCATATACCTTACCGGGCGTCCCGTGTACAGCTGTACAAGGAGTCTGGTAAGTCCCATATACCTTTACCGGCGTCCCGTGTACACTGTAACAGGAGTACTGGTGTCCCTTATATCCTTACCCGGCGGTCCGTGTACACTGTATCACTGAACAGTGAGTACTGGTAGTCCCCATATACCTTACCGGGGTCCCAGTACGCTGTACAGGAGTACTGGGTAGTCCCATAAACCTTACTCAGACCCCTGGCTGTCCTGTTGTACAGGGGTTTTTCCGACCAGTCCATGCAATCAGAATACTTGCAGTCCCATATGCCTTCTCAGGACTCGCTGAAGTCGTTGGTACAGGGGTACGGCAGTTTTCCGTGTTTTCCTTACACAGGCTCCTGGCATTTTCCCTTGTCTCATTACACAGGACTTCTTAGCAGTCCCCCATTACACTGGACTCCTGGCAGTTCCTACACGCGACTCCCAGTAGTTCCTTACACAGGATCCTAGCAGTTTCGGTTACACAGCTGTGCCTTTCCGTCGTTCTTCCTTGGAGACGACTCAGATGTGATCACCGGTGACGATTGTTATACCTTTTTTTTGGGGGGGGAGCAATTATTTCAAGTTTAACATTAGGCCCATGGCGTTGCATGGTAAGAGCGGAATTACAATCTATAAAGTTAGCATTGCAATTATTTTCAGAACATGACGCCCCTGGATGTGATCCAAGCCGACAGTCTTTTCTCTTCCATTCGCGATATTGACTTTCCCGTGATATACTCTGGTCAGTAACTAAATCAGTGCCGGTTATGGGGGCAAAACAACCGAGGAGTTATCGCGCCCCAAAACCAACAAAGGACTCCCGGTACATCCGTCATGTCCGCATGCACACGCCTCACAGTCCCTTGCACATGACTCCGGTACTCCGCATGCTCCACACGGGACTCCCGGTACTCCCATGCCCCACACGGGACTCCCGGTACTCTCCATGCCCCACACAGGACTCACGGTACTCTTATGCTCCACACGGTACTCCCATGCTGAATGCTCCACACGGGACTCCCGCTACTCACATGCCTCGCACAGGACTCACCGGTACTCCCATGCTCCACACGAGGACTCCCGGTACTCCCATGCTCCACACGGGACTCCCGGTACTCCCATGCTCCCACACAGGACTCCCGGTACTTCCCATGCCTCCACACAGGACTCACCGTTTCATACATAGGACTTGCAACAGTTACGACCACAAACCGGACAGCGAACTCAGGTAGCTCAGTGTCGACTTTCTTTGCCACCACTGCTGTTTTTTCTTCTTATGTCTTTCTCACGGATGCAATCTGCTTCGCTTGCCAAAGCTACAGTAGTTGAAGCCTGGAACAGAGTAGAGAGAAGCCAGAAACCCATCCATTCAGAAGTCGCGAAGGTTCTAACTTAATGCAATATATTGATGTGTATTATAATAAAACAGCGGTAACATACGCAACAATACAGAGATGAAGAAAACGAAAACGAAAAACATACAACTGGACAACCTAGTGTTGGGTCGCCGAGCACGGCCTCTCTGACCCTGGCGCTGTCCCGGCTGCGCTTCTCGAGCGGCGTCGGCACAGCTGCCGACAGGCCGGGAGCGGGTAGCGCGCCAGATCCGGGTCTGCCAAGGGGTCGCGTGGGTCCAGGAGTTGGAGGACGGCTCCACTCATCGCTGCGGGGTGCCTCGCTGCTCCCGCTGACTTTTCGGCGAACATCACTCTGTAGGTTGATAGAGGATATCGGAATATACAGGATATATTGATGGCTTTTTACGTATATACTATATACCTATTTAGCTAGACTGATTCATAGCACAATTATTATCCACGCTAAGCTAAATACAGCAAGGCTTCTGGTTGCAATCCACCATAAGCAACCATGCAGCCTTCTACATTTGGAACTCGTGCCTTTTCGCTCAAACCGAGAGAACATCGAAATCATGCATCTATCAAAATATACACCTTGGTTGTTTACTCATTTTTGTTTGTCACGTGCGGGACGTAGAGCCACTCATCGATGTCCAAATAATTATTTCTGACATGTATTTCGTGTCTTGTATTATGGTCCGGCGGTTCAGAAACCGCTATCTTTCCGAAACTGATCACCAAGGGTCGGGACTCGCGATATTATCTACGTCGTTTCCACTTAGCCCCAAACCACATCAACATGCTGCAGCCATGCTTAAGAACAGGTTTCGATCTTAGCTTAACGGACAGCCCTTCATCTCGTCAAAAATCGAATCCGACCCATCGATAGTATCGCGTTAAATGTTTTCTTTCAATGTTAAAAGGCAGCTTAAGTATTATTTTGTGGTTTGCTGTTCAACCGTCTTTTTGAACGGCGAGTGTCAGTTTGGGTTGGTCTTTGCATATATTTTACCAGGTCATCGGCCATCGCACATGCACAGTTTGTGGAATCCGTGCTACATTTCGATTAAATAAACCTCATCTGGCGAAGTTGACAATTGTGTTGAATATGTTTGAATCTGATTAATGTTTTGCTTAATGATAATGTTTGCAATTGGGAATTTTCGAATCTATGGATGTTGCGGCGCCCCTAAGCCCCAATCATCATTATCATCGAATCTATGTATTTTTCGCGGTTTTCATTGCACTAACTCTTGTTCTCTCTTGTTTCATGTGCCGTGCAGGACTTCATCACGGTAAGTGCACGCTGAAGATTCTCGTCTCGACTCTGGCGCGATGCTCCGGGTCGCATTCATGTGATTGTGGGCCCTCTGCGTCTCGAGTCAATGTCCGCTGTGCTATTCGTGACTCGAGTCGTGGTCTTGACTGCAGTCTGGAATCAGATGTCGGACTTGGGGGGTCGGTTCCGTGGGCTGTGTGACGGGTCCGTGGTCTGGTTGACGGGTCCGTGGGATGGCGACTGGTCCGTGGGCTGTGTGACGGGTCCGTGGGCTGTGTGACGGGTCCGTGGTCTGGTTGACGGGTCCGTGGTCTGGGTGACGGGTCCGTGGGCTGTGTGTGGGTCGTGGGCTGGTGATGGGTTCGTGGGCTGGTGACGGGTCCGTGGGCTGTGTGACGGGTCCGTGGGCTGGGTGACGGGTCCGTGGTCTGGTTGACGGGTCCGTGGGCTGTGTGACGGGTCCGTGGGCTGTGTGACGGGTCCGTGGGCTGGGTGGCGGGTCCGTGGGCTGGGTGACGGGTCCGTGGGCTGGGTGACGGGTCCGTGGGCTGTGTGATGGGTCCGTGGGCTGGTGATGGGTTCGTGGGCTGGTGACGGGTCCGTGGGCTGTGTGACGGGTCCGTGGTCTGGTTGACGGGTCCGTGGTCTGGGTGACGGGTTCGTGGGCTGGGTGACGGGTTCCGTGGGCTGGGTGACAGGGTCCCGTGGGCCTGTGTGACGGGTCCGTGGGGGCTGTGTTTTGTCGGGTCCGTGGGCTTTGTGGTGACGGGGGTTCGTGGGCTGGTGACGGGTTCCGTGGGCTGGTGACGGGTCGTGGGCTGTGTGTCGGGTCGCGTGGGCTGGGTGACGGGTCCGTGGGCTTGTGTGACGGGTCCGTGGGCTGGGTGACGGGTCCGTGGGCTGTGTGATGGGTCCGTGGGCTGGGTGACGGGTCCGTGGACTGGGTGAACGGGTCCCGTGGGCTGGGTGACAGGTCCCGTGGGCTGTGTGACGGGTCGTGGCTGGGTGACGGGTCCGTGGGCTGGGTGACGGGTCCGTGGGCTGTGTGATAGGGTCCGTGGGCTGGGTGAACCGGGTCCGTGGGCTGGGTGAGGGTTCGTGGGCTGGGTGACGGGTCCGTGGGCTGGGTTGACAGGTCCGTGGGCTGGGGTGAAGGTTCGTGGGCTGGGTGCGGGTCCGTGGGCTGTGTGTCGGGTCCGTGGCTGGGTGGACGGTCTGTGGCTGGTTGCGGTTCGTGGACTGGGTCGACGGGTCCGTGGGCTGGGTGGACGGGTCGGTGGGCTGGGTGACGGTCCGTGGGCTGGGTGACGGGTCCGGTGGCTGGTGACGGGTCCGTGGGCTGTGTGACGGTCCGTGGGCTGGGTGACGGGTCTGTTGATTAGCTGACGGGTCAGTGGGCTGGGTGGTGGCGTCCTGGCACTAGTGAGGGCCTGGGGGGGGGGGGGTAGTGATACCCCTCCGCGTCCACCATCGCCAGGTGGTGGCGTGACGATAAGAGCTTCCTTCTCAGCAATTGTACGCTTAATATATACAGGAAATAGGTCACATTTAAAGTTGCTGGGAAATGAATCTATACGAGGTATTTTTAGTATAAAAAACGGATATGACATTTGTTTGGACGATAGATGGATATCCGTCGAAAATGGTCATGTTTTTATTTTCTCCTTCATTGACCATAACAAACTTCATGACAGTGTATGACGTAATGTATACGGTACCTTGGATATAGGAGTTATTGCTCACAATAATTATGGCTTTTAGACATATACCTTTATACGCAGGCTGCTCGTAACGTAAACAACAGTTATTAAGTGGTGGGCGCGTTTTGGGCGCCCGAAACTTCGTCTTCTGCAAGGGTCCCACTGGGCCACTGCCCACTGGTCCTGTATCGAAATTACTTATCGTAGCGAGGCAATTCTTTCGGTTACAGGACACTTTGGCGAATGTCATTTTGACGAATGTCATTTTGGTGAATCCATATTGCTGAAGGACACTTTGACGACATGTCTTTTGGACGATATGTGAATATGCCGAATGCTAAATGGCGAATGACTTTGTCGAAATGCTTCTTTGCCGAATGCAAAATGTCGAAATGTCTTTTTGTTGATATGTCAAATGGTTGAAATATTATTTTGTCAAAATGCGAAAAAAAACTAAATGCTTTTTGACGTATGACATTATGTGACATGTGAAAAAGTCGAGATGTGCTTTTGCCAAAATGTGATTTTGTCAAAATGTGGAAAAAATCGACATGATTTTTTGACGAATGACATTTTGCCGACATGTGAAAAGATTGAAATGTCTATTTGCCGAAATGTTCTTTTGTCGAAATGTTTAAAAATAGAAATGCTATTTTCCCGAATGTTACTTTGCCGACGTGTGGAAAGGTTGAAATGTCTCTGCCGAAATGCTATTTTGAAGATATGTTAAAAAATCACAAGTCATTTTGCCGAATGTCATTTTGTTGACTAAAAGCAGTCCAGAACGCACTTTCCGTGGAATCCCTGGTATCCACGTGGACGGTCAGAAGAACGCGGCCTAGGTCGACGGAGGCAGTTTTGATAGTGTACAGCGCACTGTCATTCCAACAAATACGTGTGGGAAAAAACAAATGGGGCGATTACTTGTTCAAGTACAGACATCCATCTACCGTTTAGCAGACTAATCTTGGTTTTAACCTCGGCAGCCCGGCCTCGCAAATTAGCCTCAGCCTCGGCCGGTCACAGGTTTTAAAAGGCGCACGTCCAAAAGGCAGAAGGCAAATTTGCGCTCACCAGCCAGTACGACGCCTTGGTTGGCAAAGACTGAGTAGGCGAGTTAAAGCTCAGAAGCAAGATTAGGTGATTGCATTTTAGTTATGGAGTTTCCCACAATGTATTAATTCATGCGCTATCGATAACTTTCCTGAACGGAATATTTCATCAACTTAAGGCACATAAACTTAGTTATCAACCATTGACGCATGACGGCAATTGCTGCGGATGGCACCAAATTTATTCGGCATTCGGCAAAAACAGAAATCGAACATTTCACTTTTCGACAAAAAATAGTATTTGTCAAAAAGGCATTTCGGCGTTTTCACATGTCTACAAAATTACATTTTGGCAAAAACGCATTTACATCTTTTCACGTGTCGGCAAAATCGCATTCGTCAAAAAGACATTTTGACTTTTCACATGTCTACAAAAGAACATTTCGGCATACGGACATTTCGATCTTTCACATGTCGGCAAAATAACATTCGTCAAAAAGACATTTAAACTTTTTCACATATCAAAATCTTATTTCGACCTTTTGTAATGCCGGCAAAAAGGCATTTCGACATTTTATATTCGGGAAAAAAGTATTTCGATAAAAATACATATATTTAGCATCTGGCATATTCACATGTCGTCAAAAAGACATTTCAAAGTGTCCTTCGGCAATATGCATTCGCCAAAATGACATTCGTGAAAATGACATTCGCCATTGTGTCAGGACACCAATCTTTCACCACAACCATTTTTTCGATCTGCTTTACAAATCTGCTATCTCATTTCAAAACATTATGTATTCTCTTTGAGCGATTTGCATCTCACTGGGCCGAGCAGGTTTTACCATACTTGATGGCTTAACTCGCGCCGTGCCGGTGCTCGGCGCCACCTTCGCCGTGGCGGTGGTGGTAGTGGTGGTGGTGTGGGGGGGGGGGGGCGCTTCGACGCACCCTCGAACTAGGCTCCTATGGGACCTAGACATAAACCAAAAACACCGTTTGAGAGCTCTTCAAAAGGCATTTTGAAACCACATCTGAGATTTTGTATCGGGTCAGTATACAAGTCACCATAGGTCATCCCAGGTCAGATTCTCCAGATTAAGGACTTCACTCCAGATACCCCCAAAAATCTTGGGAACTATGATAGCTAGGAACAAACGAAAAAAAGAGAGAAAAAAAGAAAGAGCTATTGCAATTTGCAACCACCAACATGTCCTCAAATTTGAGCTCAGGTCAGTAGTTAAAGGGATTATACGGGTTTTTCCCAGAATAATTGAGTTACATAGTAAAACGTACTTATAAAGGTGGTAGAGGCGCACACGGTTACCACATTTTTTCCTGGAAATGCATGCTTCTTTACGTAAGGACGGTTTCAAAGTGCTCGGTGATGGCCACCGGTACTTTTGTGCAGTTCTTGCTGAGGTATAGACATGCCGTCTTCTACCTACGCCATGTCCATGCGCCCGCCCAAGGATAGAGGCATATTAAAAAGTTTGGTGGAAACAGTAAGTCGATCAAGTACTCCGTTGATCAGATACAGTCTTGGAAGTCAAAGTTTAAACGCTGATAATTGCTGAAATAGATGGATTGAAATGGCGCAAAGGGTCATCTCTCATATGTCTTAAACGTGTTTTAAGGCACATACAACTGCAAAAGAGTGCATTTCCTTTCAGGACGGAAACCCGTATAATCCCTTTAAGGCTCCAGAGGTCATCGAAAGTAAAAATGGCCGTATTATTTGCCACAACTGCTTTTACAAATAACTGATTGATTATGATAACCATGATAAATCAACCTAAAAATACCTCGGGTCAAGGTCAAGTGGTGACCCAATAAGGTCATGTTTCACATTGGAAGACGTGTCTCGAAGAGACAAATACATTGGTGCCGGTTTCACTTGTCTATCCTGATTTTATCGAGAGTTATTGACGCAAAGGTGTTGGGTGACCTCGGATGACCTCGGCTGACCGTGAAGGAGTACCATAACAAATCATTTGAATATTTCCCCATTGACTTATAATAGGGAGTTAAATAATTCGGCCTGACCTTAGGTCACCGATGTACAAAAATCCGAGATATACGAATTTAAGATAGTCACACACTTTATAATCCTGTAAATACGAAACTGATCGGCCCAAAACTGTGTCTTTGGTATAACCGCAGACTTTTTTAGGTTGGGTCACATGACCTAGCCTGGTGACCTGACCTGAGTTAATAATTTCACAATATGTGGTTAATTGATGCCTCAACAGCTGTGCCAAAAACGGCGGCGCCGCGCGCCGCCGTTTTTACTCTATCATCCAAAAAATAAGGGGGGCCTACGTCAATAAAGCAAACACCAAAAAATCATAAAATAAAATATAAATAGCTTCAACCAAAAGCATATCATTAAAATAGCCGGGGGGGGGGCGGCCCGGCTTTTTTTAATATATGGCTTTTGTGTGATGACTATTTGACATTTCATTTTATGATTGTTTGGTGTTTGCTTTATTGACGTTTTCAACCTTTCTTCGGTACAATTAATTTCATTTGTCTACCGGTTGTGGCATACGATAAACCAGGAAACGGGTTGTTCAGCTGGTACTGCGCCTGCATCGCCCGCAGTGCCACAGCTGTAACCTGCAATGTTAACATCGGTTCCCTTGTTATCATCGGTAGTTGTAGGCCTTGGTATGCATGCAGCAGAATACGCGACTGCATGCAACCATGACATATTGCATTATCTGACTGGTTAACCGTTACATCGCGAGCCCCCTCACTCTTTTTGTCATTTCATCTTGCGCTTCTGCCTTTATGACGTAATCGTCCGAGTGAACAGCATTAAAACACGAACGGCTGTCGTGACGACGAGTCCCAAATAATCACCGCGAAAATCGCTGGGGCTTCACTATTGCTATGCGGTGTAAATTGCAGCTGTTGAGTGCTTAGCATATCTTATTCAGGACAAAGAACTATCTTGATAATCTGGACGGGTGTGATGATCTGACATCGTGATATGAACTGTGATCTGTTCAGCGATTCAACTGGACCTCACCCATGTAGAATGTGCTTATGCTGTCATCATGTTATCCTTGAAGGTATTCCAATTAGCTTAACAGTGCTTTTGTAGAGATATGGAGTATTTGTATTGATCTATTTGTGAGTTGACCAAAGGTGAAAACTTAACAGCATATACCAAATAATTACTGATTGATTCTAAACGCATCCTCTGAAGCTACCATTTGAAGTGTTGCAACATGAAATCGAAGTCCCTTATTTCAATTTGGGTAGTTGCTGACATCGTCACCCCGCCGATGACTCACCCTTGCCCATCTCTGAGGAAAACGCAGAGGGCTGGCTGGCGTCGTCGCGGCTCAGTCACGCACCGGGAGCTGTTTACCCCATGCCGCGCGCCGCGCGCCGCACGCCGCGTGCCGCGCGCCGGTCGGCGTCTTGAGACCGGCTTGCAACATGTGCGCGCCCTGCAGCGCCCGTGCAAGATTAATGCAACCGATGCGTCGGCGTAGCGTGGACACGGTTTTCGCATTTCGCCGCCAGCGCCTGGATTAGGCTACCGTCGCCGTCAGTGTGTTTTTCACACTCGGCGAGGGACGTCTGTGTGTCTCGCTCTCCCTCGCCCTCTCGCTCTCCCTCGCCCTCCCGCCCTCCCTCGCTCTCCCTCGCTCTATTGCTCTGTCTAGCTCTGTTACTCACTCAGCTCAGCTCTATTCTGTCTGCCCCTTTGCTGTCGCTTCTTTGCAATCCTGCTTTCTCATTCACGCCTTCCCCCAATATGTATATAATATATATATAATATATATATATAGTATTAATAATATAGTATATATCATATATATATATCATATAGTATATTGTATATATGGGCGGCATTGTGGACCAATCCTCGTTGTCGGTCTTGCCCCAAAGACCCCAATCATTAATCATATATATATGGCTACTATTGTATACTATTGGGCGCATGTAGACCATCGTTGTGGTCTGCCCAAAACCCCAATCATTAATCACTATATATATACTATTATAATATATATATACTTATATATATACTATATATAACTATATCATATATATATATATACCTTAATATATTTACATATATTTATACTTTAATGATATAAGCTCTTCTTTCCTTCGCATACTTGTCCCCGCTCTCCCTTTTTAACTGCCATCCTCCTCACCATCTGCCTCCGCCCGCTGCCACGCTGCCCGCTGTCTCCACCATTAACAGTTCAGCTTTATGCGGCTCCGCGGCAGAGCTTAGGGTAACACGTGTTCGTGACGTCGTGACATCAATCTTTCGGTAACGACACCCCACCCTCGCTGTTAACTGTGCTAGGGCGCCTCGTACCTGCCCTCTTCCGGCGACATTTTGCTGCAGAATTAGCCAGTGGCGCATGGCTAAGGCGCTTCGGGTCGTTAGGCGCCACTTGGCTTGTACGACCCGACCCGGCGTGTCGCGGCAGCGTCGCTAAGCCGATTCCACCATTGTCCCCAATTGTGCACCGTGCGAAATCCAAACATTTACATATCGTTGAGCGGCCCCACCTCCACCTGTCCCCTCATACCTCCCCCCCCCGATTTGGCCGCAGCCTGCCGTGACCGGTGCCAACATGGCAGCGGACGCCGCGCCGCCCTGCCGGAGGGGGTCGTTATGGGGTTGACAGTTTTACGCTCCTCCCCTGCACGCGAGGCCAACATGGCAGCACGGTGCTGCAGTGGCACGCCGGTGATGCCCCGCCGGAAAGGTGGCGGGGTGGGTAGGACGGGGGGGGGGGGGGCGCTGGGTGACTGGTGATGCCGCAGTGAGGTACGATTCAGGAGTGTGGTGAAAAGTGTGTGGGGAGGGCAGTGAATTTATATCTTGCTTTTAGAGACGCCCGATACCACATGCTCAAGTTTTTGTTGTTGCAGATTTGGACTCATCTCGTCTTAGTGTACGTTTTGCTGTTCCGAGTGACAAAATAAGGACAAAATAAGGAGTTAAACAAAAGTCCTGATAAAAAGTGGGTCCTAAACACCCCTGTTCCTGCGCATATGATCTTTCTGGACCTCCCGATTGTTAACGAAAATATTGAAGCGTTTGGGCAGACGGGACTGCCACGGATACGTACGTAGAGCAACAAAACGGTACCTATCTCTGTCTATCTTCACCTTGGCCTTTCGCCAGATTTACCAACTCTGAATATTTTAATTAATGGCTTGCTCAACACCAGGTATTATGCCGGAACCATTTTTTTTTGTTTAGCCCTTTAATCATCTATACTTTTTAATTAGCTCCCAACACCCTATGACCCCGCAGTTTTCGAAAAAGAGCCCTGGTTAGGACTTAACGCTCGTTTAGATCCAGCTATCGTAGTCGTATGTTAATCGATCCATCTTGATGATACTGACTTCGGACCATGTCACACACTGCCCTAGTCATTTCGTGATGGGCCCTGTTATCGTCTCACGGCTCCGGAACATCCGGATTATAACTTCCTGGCAATCCAGCATGTAGATCGTGCATTATTGCTGAGCCCTCGCAGGGCTTCAGGCAGGCGAGGACGGGCATCTGTCCGATGCACGTGCCGCTTATCAACCCTCTGTCCCGCCCTGCCCTGACGCGTGCGTCGCGTTAATTTTACGACGAACAGGCGGCTTGCGAGCGAACATCGTCGCCAGTCATTTCTCGAAACTATAGGCGCCGGCTCCAAATGAGTTCTGCTCGGTAAGCCGGTGAACTACACGTAGCAGATCGGATGCTTCAGCCGAACTACAAATGTCACCGTAGAACGTGACTGTAGGTGGTTTGTGGGCGATTGAAGTGGCACGTAGGTGAGGCGCTTCGATTTGGACTGCGACTTTTTGGTGGAATGAAATTGTGGCTGGTGCCGGCGGACTCGTTAAAATATGTCTGGGTACTCGTGCACGAGTCATGACATTCTACGCTTATCTACTGGTAATTTTTCTGAATGAGGATGCAATTTATAACGTTTTCTTCAGAGTTATTGACGCCACAGCCAAAATAATATAAACACAATCAAATATCGCCAAAAATAAGAGGTCCACCATTACGGTACGACATAGTCATATCGTCAACAATGTCAGTTGCTTATGGCAATGCAGTTTGTGTTTTATCTAGGCATGTCTTACTACGAATGGACCTCGTTTCTTTTCACTTTTTTAAATCGACACACAAGTATACGCAACACTATTTTCTGTGATGCACTTAATACCATATCAGCAGCATTCTATTTTCGGCCATTATCCATGGCTGAAACTGCCACGTAGAAGCCGATCTGATAGCACTTCGCGCACCGGATTGTCCCTCCCCTCACTGAAACAGTCTGCAGAACGAGGGTGCTCGACGCTCGTGTCGAGATGTCACCATATCACCCCAGTCTGCCCGGTGTGTGGGGGGATGCAGCAGTGTGTTACCATATCACCCCTAGCCATGCCGGTGTGGGGAGGATGTAGCACTGAAGCTGGGTCTCTGACGGCAACTCTATGTGCTTCTCTGTTCCATTTCGTCTCTGTCGATGTGATGCCACGCCACCGCCGACGTCATCAATCGCCACTGACGTCATCCCTCCGTCATCTGATCGTCATCTGACCGTCATCAGGGCGTGAGTATTTGTTGCCTGGGTGAATTCGAACATATTGCTAAAAGTGGCTTTAACTAAATGATGCTGGTCTAACCACAAGATACCTTTTAATTATTGATGTTGCATTACTTCCAGTTCGTTTTTTTACAACAAAAACAACAATCGTCAACCGTGTCTTGGTTTTGCTCTCAGAACAGTCAAATTTTATTGGATTTATGGCATGCCTTACATGTTTTGTCATTGCTAACTCCGACTGATGCCGTGCAGAACAGCGTTTGCGGGGTCTCTTAGTTACGAAGTAGTCAGTTTCATGCAGTTTGAGTTTGTATCATAAAAAAACAGCACAGAATATCAAACTTGACAGTTTCATTTGCTATTGTTGCTTGTCAGATAATAATTTGTATATGCTTAGAATACCGTGTTTCATATCTCAAATTTGTGATGTTTTTGGTGCTTATATGTTTGATTTTCTTGCGTGATGGCTGTTCGCTGGCGTCTGGCTTATACGGGTCGAAGTTTGATGGTTTTCCGGCGGATGTGACTGATGTTTGATGAACTGTCCAGCGGTATCATACGCCTTCCAACCGGCGGCTGACTACAAAGCATCTGACAGCGCCAGGAACGGTTTCTGGGCGGCTGGTCCTGGCTTTCCGATGAAACGCTGGACTTTCTGAGATGATCCACATCTGTTTTGTTAGCGCTGATGTGGGAGTGTGCTGTGTCATGGCCACCGTCACCGACTCTGATCTATCTCCTCTTCTTTTCATGTCGCCGCCGACCTTCGACAGTATGTAAGTACCGTGATGTAATGTGGGGTGTTTTTGCAGGACCTATTTCCCGAAATGTTTGCGCCGGTGAAGGGTATGTGGTGACAGCTTGGGCATGTCGCCCCTGTCGTTTTTTGAGGGCTTTTTGTGTGGGATGTATACTTTTTCAAGAGTGTGAGATAACGAGACATATTTTATACTATGACTTGTTACTTTAATGGTATTAGGGAATGCTGAGAATAGTTTCGGTTTAGTAAAATTCTAGAAATTCCTTCCAGTTGTTGAATTTCAGTAATGCTGTGCGTCCGTTCCGACAAACTTCTTGAACAAAAATATCTGAAGTTGTGGACTATGGTGCTTCGGCCTGGGACATCTAATTACATATGAGACAGTTGTCGTTCTTTTGTGAAGTTAACTCGAATCTTTGAGTGCATTTATTTCTGGAAGCAGAACCCTTCTTTAAGCATGGCTTGTTACCTGAACTAACCCCTGACCCCTGCCATCTGATCTCGAAATTCGAGCACATCTCCAGCGTTTATTGGCTGAAGCCCGAAGTCGTATGCCATAATCACCGCATATAGTATCAAACATACAGTTATCGCTCTGTTAGCTGTAACGTCTGTCACCTCTGTCCCGTCTGGCACCTCTGTCACCTCTGTCACGTCTGTCACGACTGACGACAGTCCGGCGACATGACAGCTCTGTCAGCCTTCTCTTCTATCTCGGAGGCGAGGCTGGGGCCACACCTGTCTCCGAGTGCGCCGCATTGACAGCGGAGTGCGCCGCATTGGCAGCGGCGTGCGGCGGAGGGCTGGGAGATACACAGACGACACACAGCTGTGCTGGCCGTGTTCCCCGAGATTGTCGCCAGCCTCAGAAGGCGACTGGCGCGCCCGCTGCGCTGGTGACAAGCCGAAACCGTACCGTGCCTTCGACATGGTGCCACGTTGGCTGCAAATGTGGGAGTTTCTGGGTGGTTTGTTTTATTGCCTAGATAAGCATGCAACGCGTCGTTTCCGAGATTTATGGGTGTAGTTATTTTGCATGCATGCACCGTGCACAGTGCACACCGGTAGCAGTAGCATGGCAGTTTGCTGCGTCCTGGTATGCTTCGCTGAGTACGAGGCGCCCCAGTGAGTCAACATTCTGACCCCGCCCCTCCCACCCCGGCCCGGCCGTACGCACACACACACACACTCACACAGCCTGCTATTTCTGGGCGACGAGCCGCCCCGCCGGCGCCGCGCGTCATGTCCGACACCGCCGCCCCCGCCCCGCCCCCGCCGGCGGGTGCCGAGCGGCGCGTGTTAATTTGCCCGGGGCGCGGGGCCGCCGGCCGGCGTGTGTCGGTGTCGACGGATCACAATTAGCGCTACGTCTGCGCGTCGGCGGCACACGGCGAGACGGCCGACACCTATCTGACGGCGACGGAGCCGGCGCCGGGCTGCCGGCGGCGGCGGCGGCGGCGGCGGGAGAAGGAGGAGGCGGAGGCGGGGGCGGGGGGGGGGGGGGGGGGGGGGGGGGGGGCGGGGGCGGGGGCGGGGGGGGGGGGGGGGGGGGGGGGCGGTAAGATCGACTGGAAGACGGCCAAGTCGCTTTGATCAATGCGGGAAACTGTGCAGAGTGCACTGATTGCATTCAGATTGTGAAAATTAGGATACCTGTGCAGACAGTTTTTTTATTCGCATTTTGTAATAAATTTATATTGTCATCAGTGGAATAAGGTAGCCTTCGGAAGCCTTGACTTTTTTTTTTTTGTGAGAGATCGTAGTCATGCGTGGTGGTCAGAAGTCTCTCGATTTGCAGCATCTGCGCTTATAACGTCGCACAGTTGACCATCCTCGCCGCTTCATGGTGTACTCGCGCTGGTTTTGACAGTGCCGCTGCGGTTTCGCATGTCCCGTGGTGTTACATCCCGGGTCCGTTTCGTGTCCTGGCGAGGTCCTGTCATGGTGGTTGTTGGCTAATCAATCGTATCGTAGTCCCGTCATTCTCATCGCTGCTGCGCTGTCACTACAGTTCTGTTGCCTGTGTCCCGTCGTAGTCCCGTCGTAGTCCCGTCGTAGTCCCGTCGTAGTCCCGGTGTAGTCCCGTTCGTTAGTCCCGTCGTAGTCCCGGTTGTAGTCCGCGCGTGTTGTCCCGTCGTAGTCCCGTCGTAGTCCCGTCGTAGTCCCGTCGTAGTCCCGTCGTAGTCCCCTCGTAGTCCCGTCGTAGTTCCGTCGCAGTCCCGCCGGTTCGTCCGGCTCCTGCGGCAGCCGTCAGCGCCTCCGCCGTTTTCTCTGGCTGGCGTCTCGTGCAGCAGTGACGCGGCCGTAACAGACGACCGTGTAGGGCTAATGAGTGTCGGCTGCTGATCTGCGTCGGCCCGCTGAGCGATGAGCTGCCCGGCCTGCTGACTTCTCACAGCCGTGGGAAGGCTGCCCGGCCTGTGACTGCTCCACACCGTGGGAAGAACTGCCCGGCTGCTGACTGCTCACAGGCCGTGGAAGAGCTGCCCGGCCTGCTGAACTGTCACAGCCGTGCGGAAGAGTGCCGGCCTGCTGCTGCTCACAGCCGTGGGAGAAGCTGCCGCCTATCTGACTGCTGATCTGCGTCGGCCCGCTGAGCGATGAGCTGCCCGGCCTGCTGACTGCTCACAGCCGTGGGAAGAGCTGCCCGGCCTGCTGACTGCTCACAGCCGTGGGAAGAACTGCCCGGCCTGCTGACTGCTCACAGCCGTGGGAAGAGCTGCCCGGCCTGCTGACTGCTCACAGCCGTGGACGAGCTGCCCGGCCTGGCGGACTGCTCACAGCCGTGGACGAGCTCCTGGCCTGCTGATGCCACAAGCCGTGGGACGAGCTGCCTGGCCGCTGACTGCTCACAGCCGTGGGACTGAGCTGCCCGGCCTTGCTGGAGTGCTGACTGCTTCACAGCGGTGGGAAGAGCTGCACTGGCCTGCTGACTTGCTCACAGCCGTGGGAAGAGCTGCCCGGCCTTGCTGATGTTCACATTCCGTGGGAGAGCTGCCTGGCTGCTGACTGCTCACAGACCGTTGGACGAGCTGCCCTCCTGTGAGTTCACAGCCGTGGGAAGAGCTGGCCCTGGCCTGCTGACTGCTTCACAGCCGTGGGACGAGCTGCCTGGCCTGCTGACTGTTCACAGCCGTGGGAAGAGCTGCCTGGCCTGCTGACTGCTCACAGCCGTGGGACGAGCTGCCTGGCCTGCTGACTGCTCACAGCCGTGGGACGAGCTGCCTGGCCTGCTGACTGTTCACAGCCGTGGGAAGAGCTGCTCCTCCGAGACGCCGAGACGCTCCGGTGTGGCCAACTTCTGCCGAGCTGCCCCTGCTGGGAGCTGCCGAGCTGCCCCTGCAGGGAGCTGTCCAGCTGATGCTGATAGTTATCCTGCGGGCTGAGATGGTGCTGCTTTGTCGGCTTCTTACTGCCGAGTTACCACCGCTGGCCTGCATTGCTGAGTTACCACCGCTGGCCTGCATTGCTGAGTTACCACTGCTGGCCTGTATTGCTGAGTTACCACCGCTGGCCTGCATTGCTGAGTTACCACCGCTGGCCTGCATTGCTGAGTTACCACCGCTGGCCCAAGACTCCCGCTGGCCTGCTTTTGGTGTGCACCGTATGGATTTTCTAGATCGTTTCTTTTATCCAAGGATAAACACATTGGTAGCTTTTTTCGCCTTCCTCATACCACTGCGTTCTTGACCGTTCAATGAAACCCTCTATTCTTCTAACTTTTCCTTAGGTAGAAATTGCGCATTTACATTCAAAAATTATACATCACATTTGCCGTTAGTTAATAAGGTGTACTGATTGCACGTTATTTAGTAATTATTTATATTTCATTCGTTGATTGCGAGCCTTTCTTGCGCAGTTTCATATATAATAAGCATGATAAGTGTTTCGTAGAAAAGGCTGTTTCAATCGTGAATTCTATATAAGGGTAATGATTAATGTCAGTTACACATTTCTCAGCATATACGAGAGTGGCATATTGGAAGGCGGTGTTTTTATGGTCATATCTACAATGTTTATATACTCAGAATCTCGCTGGACGATTCCGCAGTTGGCATAGTTACCAATTATGTGGTGTGTTGAGCCGGCTTTTCGACTACGCTAGTTGTGGAGGACAAGCCAATGCTTTGTCTTATGAACGGGTTGTTCTGTAAATAGTCACGAGCAACATTACCCGAAGGGGTGCTCCCCTTTATACTCGCTGTTGAGATACTGAGTTGTCCACAAACTTTAACTTTTACCGGACATTGTGTAACTTGGTGTGTGGGTGCCTTGTAACCTCAGAAGCTGCGGTGGCTAAAACTCCAATCTACCACCACAAGTAGCTTCATATGTATCTTTAAGCTGATTCCTCATTCTAGTCCATGCCATTTTTTATTTGAATTGCATTACCTGTGCCGCATTTTTAGATGTTAGCTTGATTATTCATTTTGTTTTGGTTTTCGAAACCTGTTTTTATCTCAGTTTCCAATATTCGTGGTGCTTATGTTGGAATAGTATGGACTATGGAGTCCATATACTATACGACCATACTAGCCGTTTTCACGTTGAATTATTTTGCGCGAAATTGTTTAAAACATTTTAAAACATGTCGCGCAAAATAATCAATCATGAAAACGGCTACTATGGACGTATTGGAATCGTTTCAAACTTTGCGAATCTGAGGCTGCAGCTCTAGTCGACATGCTATAACAGGAGCGAAATGACGTGATATATTTTGCAATAAGCTGTTGTCAAGTGGAAAACGTTCGGGATACCAAGGCCATAAAGTAGCCGGGATGCCAGCCCCGGCATCGTACGGCTTGTAAAGGAAACCGACGTGTTTCAGCAGAGCTAGCCCAGACTAAAAGAAAGCTGTCGAAGTTGTAAAGCAATTGAATGCTGCCATGTTGCGGAGGCATTTTATCATCGCAACGAGCGGCGCGGTCCGCGGTTGGCGACATTTTTGCTCGATATTTCCGTTCCGTTTAATTTTCCTCGGCCCAAATCCAAACGCAGATTGGGTGCGCCCGCCGGCACCGACAAAAATTCAAATCGGCTTGCCGGAAAAGTATGCGATATGCGGACGTAAATCTGTAGGTGACAATTGTTATCCTCCTTAAATAGGTGGTTCCCTTATCAATCTTTTCGGCGTCGACGAAGCGGACGGAGTAGGAACATGACAGCTGGTTTCACGGCTGGCTTGCTCCGCACAGTCCCGCCGGAGCGCCGCCATGCGTCCCGGGCTGGGAACCGGCACCGAGTCATGACTCGAGCCGTATCGAGTCATGACTCGAGCCGTATCGAGTCGTGACTCGAGCCGTGTCGAGCCATGGCTCGAGCCGCCTGAGCTGGGAGCCGGCACCGAGTCTTGGCTCACGTCGTCTACATATTGCACCTTGCACGCTGCCGGTGCACAGTGCACACTGCCCGCTCGGTCTCAGCCATTAGTGCACAGTGCACACTGCATAGTGCACAGTCGTGTGTATATCGCAGCCGTACGTTATTCCCTGCCGCTGTTTTTGCCGGCCGATCTCGCCATGTTCGTCCACATCGCCTGAATGCTCCCTTCCGAATGTGCTTTTCTTATCGCACACTGAAGCTGGTGTTCGAAGTACGTGTTAGAGAACTGCTAGTGCTGTCGCAACTTTCAAGTAGAACTTTGGTTGTAAAAAAAATGATTTAGAGCGTACTAAAGGAACCGATTACAACGGTATACATTACTATACGTATACAGCAACTAATAAATTGAGGTATTAAGGCAAAGGCCCACGCAACAAGTCAATATAAAACAAGTAGCTATGAATACCGATTTAAATAAAGAATCTTCTTAAAACCAAACGGGCAAATGAATTAACAGGTAATTTAATTATGTTACAAAACTAGCGTTATCCAGCGAATGTGGTTATCCAGTGAATGCGGCTCGATTTTTATATTTAGATATTCGCGTGCCATGTACCGCTTGTACCTAAATAACCAATTGGACAATATGACATAATAATAATCTGCTTATTTACATAAATAATCACACTTTAACTTACGTATATGCTAAACTTCATGACTTTCAGTATATCAAATCGGCGATATTTGCACAAACGATGTGAAGCTGCACAGATGCTATCGTAAGAACAAATCTCCTCGCCGCGCCCCGGCCAGGTGTGTAGGCAGGTTCCAGGGTTGTAGGCAGGTTCCAGGTGTGTAGGCAGCTGCCAGGTGTGTAGGCAGGTTCCAGGTGTGTAGGCAGGTTCCAGGTGTGTAGGCACTAGGCAGGTTCCAGGTGTGTAGGCAGGTTCCAGGGATGTAGGCAGGTTCCAGGGTTGTAGGCAGGTTCCAGGTGTGTAGGCAGGTTCCAGGTGTGTAGGCAGGTTCCAGGTGTTGTAGGCAGGTTCCAGGTGTGTAGGCACTAGGCAGGTTCCAGGTGAGTAGGTAGGTTTATCTGCACACCATTCGGGTGTATACCAGGTGGACCCTCAGAGGCTGGAAAAGTGTCTGGGATCATGACAAGAAAGACTTCAAGCTGCTGCGCCTCGGTTTGTCGCTTACTATATATACAGGCAATAAATAATGATAATAATGGTGTATGGATGACAACAACGAGTAATTTGGCGACCACTTTCGGTTTAACTGAACGGTACTTATTTCTGAAAGTAATCAGTCGTCTATTTTCCGTTGACCATTGGCTTGTAGTTCAGCTTACGCTCTCTTTATTGATAAAAAGCGTTCATCCGTCGCGCGTGATTTATAATGGGAGACTCTCACCACAGGTTTAATCCCTGACTTATGACAGCGTTTTTGTGAAGCGATGCATGGTTAGGTCGGAACAGTGTTAACGTCAGATTATCCCCATCTGTCGCTAAGAATGCTAAAAATCGCCAGATTTCTCAGTCGTGAAGAGTCTAATGCTGGTGATCTCTGGGATACACCCGGCGTCGTCATTTTCTCGGAAACGCAGAGAGATCTTACCCGGTGACGGTATGTTGTCATCCTGACAGCTTTAGATGGCTGTATCCCCGGCCAAGGCAGGCTCTACACAGTGCGCCGAGAGACAGGTACAACTATATTTATTTATTTTAGTTCTTAAATGTGTAGTGTTGAGTCTCTTGCGGGCGTGCTTTGATTGTACTGGAACGTGCAGTGATATCAAACTTGTCCTGTTATTATGTGGCACACGGTGTAACATGCTCAATTTTAAAACAAGTACCACCAGATGCCTCACCATCGGCTGTAGCTACAACGAGTAATGCTAAATGTTTGAAAGGGTAATGAGTTAATCTCAATCGTCCTGTTTCCGTGCACTTTCATTCATGAACGCTGTGTAGCTGATAGTGTCATACACGGGTGTACATCAGGGCTATCTAGCCACCAAGGTATATGAACCCAAGTTGTCGCACGTCCCCAGTGCTCCGTCATTTGTAATTGATAACTGTCGCGCGTGTGGTGTCACCGCAGGTGACAGGGTCTACCATCAGGCATTACCTTAGGCACACGATTCATCATCCTGAGTAATGCGTATACATCACAAGCCGTACTTAGTGAACCGATTGGCCCCATTTACCCAGCGCCCGTGTGTGACGGCTCGGTCAGCTCAATGCCGGCTTTAGATGCGCCACATCGGAGTTCACTGACACGTGGCGACGTTTCTGTGGCGGCTGAAATGTCACCTCTGCCACGCTGTTGCATCATGTGGTCGCTGCCAGCTGCATTAATTATGTTCGTATTTGGATGTTACTCGCCTTGCTAATTCCTTATTCAGACATTGCCATGCACGTTGCCTGCATGACATTTGCGTTGCCTCGCTCTGTGAGTCGTTCAAACGAAACTGTGCTGCCGTTCCTAGCCCTTCCTGACCGTGGGCGGTCGCAGTAAAACAATCAACCCTTCATTCCCACTACCCATTGCTGCGAATGAGGCATTTCCAATGTGCATTTAGCCGTTTCGCCGATGGGCGATTCCGGCGTATCACTCTAATTGTGCTTCCGGCGGCTGGCGCTGGCGCTCCCCCGCCTCGCAATGCCCACCAGGCTGAACAACCTCGATAGAAACCGTCTGAGGCGCCGCGCAGACCGACGAGCGTCTGTTGGGACTCTACAGGAGCCCGGTCTCGCCAAATGATATGCGTAATCGTCGAGCAGTCCTATCCGGCAGCTGCGCATTGCACTGTCTGGCAGCCGGGCCGGCCGCAATTAAACAGCCGCTCATCATTGCCGACCTCTAACGGCTTCATCCGCTGCAGCGGAAACGACACTCACATGCCGATAATTGTTGCACATTCGCATACGGGGCGTGCAAATGAAGCGGACTGGGCATGTTCGGTGGGGATTTTTCTCGTCGTCGGCCGATTGAGTCCGTATGAGCGATGCGGTGGGGTAATGAGACTGTCGGCGACCATCCGGGGTTCTATTAGGCCGTCTGCTGCACTGCCGCACGGTGGTCTGTCTGTCTGTGGTGCAGTCTGGGTAACTGCCCCGCCGGGTCCCGGGCTCTGGTACCGCGCGCCGGCCGGCCGGCCGCCAGGGCCTCCTGGCTGCTTTGGCGGGGCGTGGTAGAAAAATGCAAAAATACAACTCGGTGAATTGCTTCCCACGACAACGTATGCGTTTTAACGTTGATATAACCGGGGTAGCTATGAGTGTTCACATGCGTATTGTTTGCTGTTTACGTCAATTGTGTGTCTGTGCTTATGCGATGCAAACGCAAACAGGCGAAGAGGTATTTGGTCCAGGAGGCTTCGAAACCAACAAGTGCTGGTTTCTTGGGCACGATACAGCGAGCATAGAGCCTCTTCTTGTGGCGTCTGGCAGTCTAGTTCATGGTCCGATCTTGGTCCACCCTGTCTGGGGTCTGCGCGCGCTGTCTGAGTATCCCGTCTGTAAACGAGACCCAATCGGGGCACACCCCTGCCTGTGGTGGGTTCCCGAGCAGTGACAACCGTACGCACACGACGTCACCTCGTACACGACGTACGCCCGTCCCGTCAGCCCTCTCTGCCGTCATCTGCCCGTGCACCACCGACTACCGACAGCCGGACGGCTCTCTGGGCGACGCCCGCGTGTCGTGTGTCGAACGGGCCTGTTCCCGATCGAATCGAACAAGCGACGGCTTAATGCGGGGCGGAATCGGAGGCAACGCTGCTGTTCTGGTGGACTCGGTTTTGCCGACGCCAGCTCGTTATTGGCTCGTCTGGCGGGGACATTTGTTCCGTGCGGGGTAAACGGGCGTTGGTGGTGGATGTAATGATGTTAATTGTTTCGTCGTATTTGCAGTCCTGTTGGGAACAGGCTAGTTATCAGTTAAATCCGCTCCAGCAGTGTCTGGAGGCGTCGCGGAACAACTGATTATCTTGGATCACTTTCTCAAAATTACCAACGATACAGCTGAATATCAGCACAATGAATGTCCAGGATATGTCATTTCTTAGCCAGCTTTAGAACATTATGAGGCTTTCGAAGAAACAATCTTAGCCTTTTGCCAACGTTTGCCACGAATGTGATGTATTGTCCTATTCTCAGGGTTGAAGGTTCCTATTTAAATAGGGAGGGGGCTTTAGCCCCCACCCAACTGGGACTTCAGCTCCCCCAACTTTGACGAGAAAGTGGGTCAAATCCGTGGATAAATATGTGTTTTTTGGATTTTGGTGGTACTTTGAACGATTTTTTCCAGCTCAGCCTCCTCAACTTGTCTGGAAAAGCCCCTGCCTATCTTTAACTGGTTTTGGGAGATACGACAATGCTATCTTTTACTGGTTTTGTATTTATGCATACCGTTCAATCTTGTCAATATCTTTCGTATATTACGCCGAAAACGCTGCGTGATGGCAAAGTCTTCAGCGCATACAATGTGGTGGTCTTCTCTGACGTTCATAGACGCATCCCTGGGCCTTTGGCTAAGCTCTAGACGCTCCGTGCCCGGTGTCCATGTTCCTTGTCCCAATTCAGTGCATGGAGCATGACGATGAAACGGGCACACATTGTCCAGTTCCACTGCAGTTACGCGCCTCGAACAGAAAATGCTATAATCATCAGAAAATGCTATATTTTGCATGTATGTTGTTTGGGTGATGTATTTAGTGTGGTCGTTTCATACCATGTGACATTGCCAATACTACAACCAAACAACTTGAGATGTACGGCGCTTCGTGTAGCAGCAGCGTATCATATTGGTTTTATGACAAACAAACTGAGGTGTTGGAGGCTGCTGTCTATTAATAAGCCTGTGTCAGATTGGCTAATGATTTTCCCGTGTAACCCGTCCAAAGCTGCTTATTAAAACTGAATCGGACAATCATAAACCGGCTACTTGGTTCTCATTTTTATTGATTGTCTCTCTCATTACAAATGTTGTCAGAGTTGTTTTAGAAGCCGAATGGGCGGAGACCTAGCACCAATGGACATAGCACCTTGTTATGTCTGCCAGATGATCGATGAAATCGGAGAAGCTCGTGGTAGTGGGGCCTCCTGCTGCTATCTTGAGCCATGTTGCAGTCACGGTTGACGTCCTTATGGTTAGCATGCATAAACCCATTTGCATTCCTAAATTGCCAGTGGTTAACGCAATGCCTGTTTATTTCCCTAAATGACCATCAGGCGAATTCGAAACCCTCGGTCCGTTCCTAATTAAAATGTTTTTCCTTGCCAAATTGGCTTTATGGATTAGTTGGCCGCCAGTTTTCTATTGTGGATATTTATTTAAGGGGGGGGGGTGGTTGAAGACCAGCTTTGAATTCTAACTGATATCATCATCTTAAATGGTCTCTATAAATGATGTCGCATTTAGCATGATGCAATTTGTTATGCATACTATTGTCATTATTGTTTTTCTACTCTGTACTATTGTTGTATAATGTCCACTGGTGTCTGGTGGTGGGTTTATTGCTATTCATAAGTGCAAAACAAGTAGAACAAGAACATATTCACGGCAGAAGGCACCACGATACGTTATCGAAATATTTTACCTTGATACATCAAAGAACAATTCATAATCAATTTTAATATGAATGTTAAAAAGGAATGACAAAGAAACGACAAAGAAACGACAATACAAATAATGCCTTCTTACACTGTGTTCTTTACGTTTTTTCTTCTTCATTTACTCCACTGTGCTCATACTTCACCTTCGCCACAATTATATTTTTACTAGTTGTGTTTCGACACTTCAATTTACATGTATACTATCACATTTTAATTTTACCCGCGCACGCTTATTATGTAACTTAGCTGATGTCAACACAAGCCTATTTCATGCAAATTGCAGAGCAGCGTCCTCGCCCCTCGGACTGTGCCTCCTGCTCCCCGGGTAGCCGTTCTCGTCTGTGCATTAGTGTTCACCCATGTTCACCCATGTTCAGTGTTCACCCATGTTCACCCATGTTCACCCATGTTCACCCGTGTCCGTCAATGTTGACCGGCGCGGTGAAGCCCATTATATCCCGGCTCTGTACTGACTGACTGGTGATAGCGGTGACAGCGACCCGTCATCAGTACAGGGTACAGTGCAGTACAGGGCGGTACGGGACAGGGTGCAAGTACAGGGTACAGTACAGTACAGGGCTCCGGTACGGGACCTGGGCACAGTTACAGGGTGGCAGTACAGGGTTACAGGGTACCCATGTAATGGCTCTCAGGTCACATAAGGTCAGAATGTGAAATTGATTAATATAAATTAAAGACATCTCTTTAGACCTGTTTGTCTCAGAAGTATAGCGGTTGCATTTATTTGTCTGTATATGGTCAGAAGCAAAAACAGTAACTTTAAAAATTACGTCATTAGTTACCTAACCGTAGGGAACTTTAAGTCGGTCAAAAATAAAGATATTGCTTTGAAATTGGGTGTGGTTATCACCCATGCGTTGTGCTTCAATATCTATTTCTTTTAATATCTTCAGAAAATGCAATTTTCTTACTTTGGAGTGAACGCCCAATATTGCGTAAATCCGAGACATACATTTTTAAGAGATTACCATTTTCTTTCTTTTGACGTCTGTATTTGCAATTTGCATGAAAACTCGATGTTCTACGATTTTTCCAAACATTTATTGTTTTTCTACAGAAAATGGCATGCCATGACGTCAATAAACCGTCATTATTTCTCAAAGTAAGAACAACAACGATTTTTGAATGATTTTTTTTCTCGATTATTTGACAAATTGATTACTTTGATATTTTTAATTTGGTGAGCAGACGTAGAATTAGTGCAGCATAAGGTACTGCAAGTTTCACTTCGATATATATCATAGTGTTCAAGTTATTTAGAAAATCCGGGTGGGGACAGACTTTGCCTCCCCCTACAGCGGAACGCGGGCTAATTATCACTTATTAGGCAGCCAATACAGGAACGCGTGTGTGGGCACACTTGCATCGACTGCCCTCTCATGCTCCTGTGGGACGGGGGCATTTCCCCTCATGCCCCCCTGGCACCGCCGGTGGACAAGTTCATGAGGCGTGGCAAGATTGTCGTGGAAAAATTGCAGTGTCGCGACAAAATAACTCATTATTGTAACACTTCCAAACCATTTTGACAGTGCTTTGACTTGGTAGCGCCCTCTATGGGTTTGAGGGCGCCCTCCATGATATTGGGGCGCCCTTCATGAGTTTGGGGACGTCGCCATCAGAATCAGGGTGCACCTTATCGAGTTTGAGAGCGCACTTCCGAGTTTTTTTTGGGGCCGGCCCTTACCGAAGTTTTTGGGTGCTTTTCCGGGTAATTGGGCTCCCCTCCCCCCGGCATCTGTGAGCGCCCTCTCCATGGGATTTGGGAGGCGGCCCTCCATTGGTTGCTGGGGCGCCTCTCAAAGGGGGATTAGGGGCGCCCTCTATGGATTTTTGGGCGCCCTCCTCAGATTTGGGGCGCCCTCCATCACATGTGCTGGAGGGCGTCCTTTATGGGTTTGGGGAGCTCTTCATGGGTTTTGGGGCGCCCTTCATAGGTTTGAGGGCGCCCTCCATGGGTTTGGGAGCGCCCTCCATGGGTTTGGGAACGCCTGTGGCGCCCAGATTGCACATTTGGCGCAAAACTAGTGCCCCTGCACCTTCGGCGCAGGGAGTGCCAATTTCCATTGAGGGGGCTGCCGGCCCTGTTGCCCTCTGGATTCGCCCCTGCTCGAACCAGTTCGTCACAGACTCAGCAGCCTGGTCAGAATTCAGTTCCTGCATCGAACCGGAATCTTAGCCCGGCACTGTTGTTGAATTTGTCGTGACTGGCCCCGCAGTGACTGTCTCTGTGATTTTAGCTCACATGACTTATCACTGCAATGCTGCTCGTCCCAAAGCTTTCGTCTTCAAGTTGTTACTTCATGTTTGCTGGATCCTCATCTCCACAGCCCAATAGGAATTTCTGCTAACTGAATGGTACTGGTTAGCATGATTCTGTTTTGTCTGTGATGTTATCTTTGTTGTCAACAACAGCACTATCATGCGGACACGTTTCTTGCATTGTCCATGAGTCTTCAAATGGGCGTTTGGGGTTCTCTAATCATTTGTCACACGTCTACAAAACAGCTGCAGATCTAAGGTGATCACTGATGTAGCTAACGGACCAGTGCACCATTTCACATTGACAGTACATCGATCTCGCTCCTATCGGTAAGCCATGGCGTTGTTTACATGCAGCCAAGTGAAGTTTACTGCTATTAATGAACTTGCGGTTTTTGTCTATTACTCACCTCTATTCTGGGTAGTGACCATTGCGATTGAAAATGAAGGAAGAAGTCATTTGTGAAAGCCTACTTATGCTGAACTTTGCGCAGTCTGTGAAAGTACTCGATTCGATTGTATCAGGTCATGACTTGTTCTGGTTGACGTGGCTCTGCTGATATGACGCATTGAATTACGTTATTGGTTCGGACTTACACGACAATAATTTCGTCGTCAATATGAAGTCGTCGTATATGGCGTCGTCATCGTTAGTATGACGCATTCAGTTCATTC